>JAQHQX010000529.1:0-12372 GCA_034694425.1 Arrhopalites sp. Gr-Col-00791
CAACAAATGGGGTGGCCAAAAGCCGGTCAAAACCGGCTGGCTGGCCACCCTTTTGGCCAGGGGGTCGAACCCTGCTTCTATTCCAGCCTCATTTTACTGCCACCTTTACTCCAACAGTCGTGAAATTTTGAAGAAAACTTCCCTAACCATAACAATGTCACAATTAATCGTGGCTGCATTTTCTGTTTTCCCGCCCAAACGTAGGTTGGCGAAGAAAATAATTTTCGGGGAAGGCTAGAAAATTTAACATTGCGGGTATAGGCAAGCACTAGATAAAATGCAACTTTTTCCGGCGAAGAAAATGATTTTTTAGGTTAATGGTTTGGGGAAGATTTTTCTTTAAAAACAGATTATGCACCCACGAAAATAATATCTCTATGAATGGCTCAATTATTTAGAAGCTGCAATTAAAAAATTCTCTGACATGATTTTAATAACTACCTGTTTATACAAATGAGCTACATCAAGATTTTACTGTATTTATACACATGAGCACATGAGACGGATAAATGATGCTACCAAATCAAATCATTAATCTCAATGAACATTAATCAATTTCTGCATGAGCGTTGAAGCAACTCCATCAAAATTAAAATCATTTTAATCAATTTGTTTATGAACAATTTGTTGATTCACCTTCACATGGACTACCTCATTCTCTTTATGAACGGACATTTTTTTGTGGGGTTCCTTAACTGAACAAAAGGTCGATTAAAATGTACACGTCCTAGGAGATGGTTCGAAATTATTAATAAATGATTTAATGTGTACAAGAAACGCATTCTTCTTTAGAGAAATAAAGTATTTACAATGATGGGAATTAATCCAGCTCTAGTAACATCATCACAATTTTCTTGAACATCCAGCACAAAATCTTACATAAAAATAGTTCAATAATCTTGAAAGTTATGGTGGTGAAGCACATTAATTGTCCTAAATTCAATTGTATTCAAGAAAAAAACCTCATTCAAAACATTTGGGATGCTCTTTTAAACAGTTTCAAAATCATCTTAAAAATCCAATTCAATTTTATATAAAGAGAAATTTCAGAAAGATGAATTTACTTTGATGAGTCTGACTTGGGGAAGTTGATGTTGATTTGAGATTTAGGACGAATTCCTTCTCACCAAAAAATCACATCCTCCTACCCCACATTTAAAATTCACTATCTCTTTACCCCCAAACCCTATGATTTCTCAGTAAACTTTCCTCCATTTTGATGTTTTTTCAAATGAACTTTTAAATTGATTTTTTGAACTGCAGAGTAGGGACATTGAGGACACTTCCAAGGTCTCTCTTCCCTGTGAACCATCTCATGCATTTTGAGTTTTGAAGATAGAGCAGCTGAATATTCACATCCCTCGAATGGGCATTTGTAGGGTTTCTCTTTTGTGTGGGTCCGAATGTGGACATTGAGTTGGCCACTGGTGACGGCAGAGTAGTCGCAGAATTCACAATTGAATTTCTTCTCTCCTGTGTGACAACCGGCAATGTGGACTTTCAAAGAACTAGATTGAGTGCTCTTGTGTGGGCAGTAGGGACAAGGGAAGAGCTTCTCCCCCGTGTGGGTTCTCAGGTGCTCCTTCATGTGAGACAATCTGTGGGTTTTGTGGGTGCAGTGAGGGCATTTATGTTTTTTGAACTTCTCTTTCTCCTCCCCACCCAAATGAACCAGAAAATGATAATTCAAATCTACTTTTGTTTTGGTTGCATAACGACACTCCCCACATTTAAATGAACGATCATCTGAATGAACACGAGTCATGTGACTGTGTAAATTTCTATTTTGATTGGTTGTGTATGAGCATTGGGGGCAGGCGAAAGGTTTTTCATCCACATGGATCATTTTGTGTCTATCCAGACCGATTTTCTGGGTGAATTTTTTGTTGCATTCAGTACACTTGAATTTCTTTTCTTTGGTGTGGACCACCTCATGTTTCTTTAATGCTCCAATTGATTTGAATGACTTTTGGCATTGGGAATGGGGACATTTGTATGGCCTCTCCCCTGTGTGGGTTCGAATGTGTCTTTGGAGGTCGGAATTGTATTTTGTTTTGTAGAGACACAAGGAACAATTGAGCATCTTTTGTTTGGACGACAAAAATTCGTTATACAATTCACTACTGCCTGTTCTAAAGTTTTGAGTGATGATTCTGAGGTTAATTGACAATTACAAGGATTATCATTCAATTATATTTCAATTAAACTTCCTACTATTTGCTATTGGATAATAAAGTATATTAAGTGAATTTAGTACATATACCAGAGAATCGAATCAAAATTCTTCAAAGAATTGAACTGGATACAATTGAAGTGTCTGAATTCGATTTAATGTTCAAAATTTAATCCCATATTGAGAATATTTAATAACAGTCAAGTTTGTGGATGTTGCTTTAGTTGAGAATATTCAAGGAGTGAATTCCAAGATTTTGTTTCTACCTACCTGGACTTATAAATAGACTCAAAAGGGACCTCGTCAACCTTTTCTAATGTTCCTCTGTTGGTAGCCATTTCAAAGGACCTCAGACTGAGGTCCTCAGGGAATCGTTCAATTTAAAATAAGGGATTAGACATGTGCAGGGACTTTGAATGATAATTTTGAGGTTTTTAAAATGACGGTTGAGCCAATGAAAATTTTAAATGAACAAAAAAATGAGTTGAGCTGGTTTATTTGCCCCGATGATATTTCATTCTTTGCACAAAAATGTTTGTAGTTTACTTACCCAGAAAACAAAAAATTTCTGCTTGTAACTCAAATAAAATGAAAGGTAAATTCAGTTTCATATTGACCGATTTTGGCAGTAACTTACAAGCTTCTCTAACTGCGCTCGCTTCGCTCACTACTTCTTCAAACAAACTTCATAATAGATGATCCACTATTATGGTCCGTCAAGTTAATACGTAGCTCAGCATAAAAATAAATCGCCCGTATAAAAAAATACTTCGTTCCTATAACTATACTTTTTTATTCAATCAGAATCACTGTGCTACAGTACTCGCAGAATTCGTTCCGGAAAATTTATTCCTGGAAAATTCGTCGAATCTAATCATGAGATTCGTTTGGTGCGAAGCGACCGTGTTAGAGAAAATGCGAAAATACTGTCCGCAATTTTCAGTGAAATTAATTTCCGTGGGACAAATTTTCCATGGGACGAATCTTTCATGGGACGAAGCATTCTAGAATCGTGTGAGACAGTTGCCGACTTAGTGTTTGTTTCAGCTTGATCTACACTCATTGTAGATAATATTTGTCTCGTAACACCAATTTTCACCATTCAAAGTCACACTTCCCAGAGAATTTTCAAACTTATTCAATGATTATGCCAGTGTGGGTTTGTTTGATTCAAGTTGCGCTAGAGATATCCGAAAGCACTTAATAATAATCAACGTGGCCAGCCGGAGACCAGGTGGCAGACCTGTCAAGTTTCTCAAAAAAATTATTGAAAATTCAAACTTATTCACATCCAAGTGAAGCAGAAATGATTTTAATTGACTCTAAAGTGTCCTCCCAGATCGCTAAAGGTCACCAATGCGACACTTAACCCCCGAGGTCAAAATATCATTCTGTTACTGCAATGACATCGAGGGTCACGATAATTGTCGAATGATGATGTTAGGTTTATTTATTTATTTCGGGGTACGAGTCGTACATTTTCAGTACGACCAAACGACCGAAAAGGTATGTAGATGTGGGGGTGCGACTGAAAAAGTACTTAGACGTTGGGGGTGCCTTTTTCGATGGGGGTACGGGGATACGGGGGTAGATTTTATTAACTCTCGTGATTGTAATTACGAGGGGTTGGTGAAAGGCTTTTCTGTATTTTAAATTTGAAAATCTTTGAAATGTTTCTCAATCTCGGCTCAACTGAAAGGTTCAATCCTTTTAGTACAAAATTTTGTTTGGGGCCAATTAAAAGTCTCAAATGGATTTCCACACTCTTCAAATTGAAATTTTCAAGTAAAATATTTCCAATTCAGAAACTACTAATTTACCACTTCCGGTGTAACATGATAGCAATTTACTAGTAAAGTAAAGTAGTCTAAAGTACTGGATAAAATGATTACTACGGGGCAAAGTGATAATTCTGTTTTGGCAACGTGTTATTACTTGTATAGAAGCCGCAGGTTCGCTTCCCCTCCGCAGAGTGCAATTCGGTCAAAAATCTATTCTCCAGTCAAAAAGCAATATTGAAGCTATTGCTCAAAAGATTAATTCGAGCTACTTGGCCGTAAGTGTTTTCGGAGTTCTCTAACCTCGCTCGCTACATCAATGGAAAAAACCCTACTCATCCACTGCTAGGGTTCGAGTAAAATCCATTTTTTGAGTATAATCCAGGCCGGGACAGTAAAAGCCAACGGTTAAAACCAGTACTTGCCGGCTTTTACTGGTTGTAACCAGTTCTTACCGGTTGCAACCAATAAAATCCAGTGGTTCCGGCCAGTGGTTAGAACCACCCTCGAACTCTATCCACTGCTGACTTCTTGACCACTGATGTCAGTGGGTTTGTTTGAATCCAGTAGCAAGAGCAACACTTACTGCCAAGTAGCTCGAATCAATCTTTTGAGCAATGGCTTAAATGTCACCTTTTGTATTGTATTGTATTTTGTGGAGTCTCTGAGTTGACTCAACTCAGAGAGCCGCGAAAGCCACTTGTGTTGGGCTTATTGCAGTCTACTCCATGTTGCTTGTACTTAACTATGAGAGGTAGAGTGCGTGGATGGTAGTTTGCAACGGAAGAAGGCTTGGGTGACAGACAAGGCAGAGAGACTCAACCAGCCGTAGCTTCGGACAGTCTGCTCCCTCTGTCATGCCCCGCGCCAACTCAGCTCTTTCCAACCATTCTCTCTACCTCTCGCGGAGACCCTGGAGGTGGTGGCCGGTCTTTGGCATCCGGTAGTCTACTAGAACTACCTGGGCCTCCCCGTAGTACCGTACTGCACTCGAAAGTGAGGCACCGAGCCGTACTATGATGAGCCAGAACAGATCCGAACGTCAGACCCCAGGTTACGAGCCCGGAATCTAACGCCTTCACTAAGCTGGCTTGGCTTTAGACTGAGGGATAGATTTTACACTGGAGGATAAAAATAGGAAGTCCCATGGTGTCCCCTTTTGGAATAGACAACACAACAAACACCGTAACAGGAGAAGTCCGAAACGGAAAATTCCACCCGTCCCCGGGTTGGTCTGATTGACAGATTATGTTAATGCAGTTTTGTTTAATTGAAGCAGCGATCGTTGTTAGAGAACTCTGAAAGCATTTACGACTCACACCGAGGCCGCCCGGAACCCTTGTGGAATTTTCCGATGTCAAGTTCTCCTGTTACCGTGTTTGTTGTGTTGTCCATTCCAAAATGGTACACAATCGGAATGAGTTGGGTTGAGTTTCCTAGACTTTTTTAAGAATAAAAATTTATTTGGAGAAACCCAAATTTTGTTGGACAAAATTAAGATTTTATTTATAAAAAAAATTATTCACAAAATAAATAAGTTTGATTGACAAATTCAAGATTTAATTTAACAAAAAAATTAACATCCAAATGAGATGAGCCCAGGGTTCAATTTCTGCCGGCAGAAATAGAAATAGAAACACGGTTTTACCAACTCTCGAAAATTCTAGTCTCCATCTTACGATTTCAAGGACATTTTTACTTTCTGCCGTTTCTGCCACCAAATTTTGGGTGGCAATTGCCAGTTTCTGCCATCCCTCGAACACTGAATGAGCCCGTGGGAAGAAAATATCAGAAAATTGTGGAGGCTCTCGATAGCCTCTATAACAGGGCGACCCCCTTGCCGAGCCCCTTCTTCATATTGCAGTTGTTGGTTCGTACAAGGAAAATCTTAAATAACTTTTTGTGGAGGACTCAACATGAAATAATTCACTTTAGTATTGTAAGATTTTGTTTTTATGCTTGGTGATGGAAACGATTAAACTTTTACTTTAGTATTTTACTTGTTCATTCAATAATTATTATTATACTAGAACTAAATTCAAGTATCAAGTTATAAGATTAATTAATGAATTGTAAGTTCGTAGCGATTCGTTTGATGGGGAAATGATATTCATTTGGCAGGATGGGAAAGTGAGAGAGTAGGAAAGCAACCCCGAGTCTTGGTCGTGTTGCTTCACTATTTGTTTACATTAATTATGTTTATATAACAACTCTTAAGCCTTCGCTGACAGTATTCAATTAAATAATTTTTTTAGCTGAGATATCCCTCTGAACCCCTTTAAAATTTTTAATAAAAGTTCCTGCCTATTTTGTGACCTTTAGAATTGATTCAAATATTCCTCTGAAGGCCTTTGGAATGTCCACCAAAAGAGGAACAATAAAAAAGGTTTCCAAGGTCCCTTTTGTGTCTTTTTATAAAGTCCAGGTAGAGAGAAAACCTTAGAATTCTCCAGACTCTATCGGCAATCAAGCAAGTGGAAACTCACTCCTGAAATATTTTCAATTTAAATATCATCCCACAATTTAGTAAATTATTCTGAAGACCAACTAAAATTTTTAGGACAGCAACAAAATTGAAACTTCATAATCTTGTTCAATCAACTACATCATACAACCTTCTGGTTGTATCCTCTAGTTTAAGAAAATTGATTTAATCTCTGAATTTACTGACGAGAACAAAAGGTTCAGATAAACTAACTACATGAGAAATCGCATTGAAGATTCCAATAATTTTTGAACAATTTGTTAAATTACAGAAAACTCTTCAACTCAATTCGAAATGTCCAACTGCTCCTACAGTCCACATCAAACAAAAGAAAAAGGTGATCTCAATGGCCAGATTCAGACTCACACGAGGGAGAGACCGTTCACAATCAAACACAATGGCAGTTTCCAAGATCACCTGTATCGTATACATTTGGATGATCGACCATTTAAATGTGGGGATTGTCATTATGCAACCAAAACAAAAGTACAATTAAATCTTCATTTGAGGGTGCATTTGGATGGGGAGGAGAAGGAGAAGATCAAAAAACACAAATGTCCACATTGTCCCTACAAATCCATTGAATCAGGGAGCCTGAAGAACCACTTGAGGACCCATACGGGTGAGAAGCCCTTCACTTGTCCCCACTGCCCACACAAAGCAACCACATCAGGCAGCTTGAAGGACCATATTGCATATCGACATACGGGAGAGAAGAAATTCAAGTGTGAATTTTGTGACTACTCTTCAGTCACCAGTGGCCAGTTGAATAGTCACATTCGGACTCACACGAAAGAGAAACCCTACAAATGCAAATTCGAGGGATGTGAATATTCAGCTGCTGATTCTTCAAATGTCAAAGGGCACGAGATGGTTCACAGGGGAGAGAAGCCTTGGAAGTGCCCTCAATGTCCATTCACAACAAAACACAATGAAAGTTTACAAAGACACATGATTCGTATTCATTCGGATGATCGACCATTTAAATGTGGGGAATGTCTTTATGCAACAAAAACAAAGACAGAATTGAATCGTCATTTGCTGGTGCATTTGTGTGGGGAGGAGAAGGAGAAGATCAAAAAACACAAATGCCCCCACTGTTCATCCAAATTCATTCGATTATCCACCTTAAAATTACACTTGAGGACTCACACAGGGGAGAAGCCCTTCCCTTGTCCCCACTGCCCACACAAATTCACAGGATCAGGCAGCCTAAAAGTTCACATTGCTCGTAGTCATACACTACAGAAAAAATTCCATTGTGAATTTTGTGACTTCTCTTCAGTTACCAACGGCCAATTGAATGTTCACATGAGGATCCACACGAAAGAGAAACCCTACAAATGCACATTCGAGGGATGCAAATATTCAGCTGCTCAATTTTCATCTGTGAAACTCCACGAGATGATTCACAGAGGAGAGAGGCTTTGGAAGTGCCCGCAATGTTCCTACTCTACAACCTTCAAATTTAAGCTCAAAGTTCACTTGAAGAAACATGGAAATGACGGAAACTTTAGTGGGAAATCACAAGATGTTGGGGGTATCGAGATGGGGAATTTTAAATGTGGGGTAGGAGGATGTAATTTTGTGGGTGGGGATAAGGAATTGGCCCTCCATTTCAGTCAACATCAACTCCCTCAAGTCAGGCTGATCAAACTGAATCCACAATGATGACTTCGTGAATTCATGTATTTATTTTGCCGATCTATTTGACTTGGAAAATCAGCCCCTGTTTACTTTTACATCGAAATTGGATGAGTGTGCGTCAGTTGCTGTTGCCTGAGTGTGCCAGAACTATTTGTTGGATGTACCAGCCTTGTACTACCAGCAAGTGATGCAAGTTCAACTGACTAATTCAAATCTTTTTGGTAAATGTCTTACTAATAGAGTTTCTAAAAGTGTTACTTGTGGCTTGATGGAATATGTGTGAAAGAAAGGAAATATAACTTTTTATGTAAATATCAATAACGTCTAAGCTTCCTACAAATTGTAGGCTACAATCGATTGTTTTTTCATGAATCCTTTAAAAATGAGAAAATTTAAATTCTTTGGCCAAAAAGAAATTATTTCTTATCTAAATTGACCCGGAGTATTTCAACCATTGAATTTTCAATTCAAACCCACAATATCAATAAGTTTACCCAAAAAATTGTACTTGCATATACAAAACGAAATGCAAACCTACTGTGTGGTTTCCATCGACATAGATTTGAAAATACATTTGAAATATGTAATTTATGCCATTTTGTAGTGACGGACCTTCAATGCCGTCAAGGGTCTCGGATGGCTTAGGTTCATTTGTGTTTATTTTGGTTCAAGAAGGTCATGTTGGATAGGATTTCTTAAACTGTTGGTTATCAACACACAAATTCCCGACCAAAATAAAACATTTAATTTAAATTCAAAATTGGCTACTCATAGCCAGTTGTAAACACTGGCTAAGAATTTAGTCACCTCCGGGCCTAAGAGGTACACCTACAGCAAACGATCATCCCAGCGATTGCATAAAGGAGCTTTGCTGCTAAAAATGCACGATTAAAATGGTAAACGTACATGATAACCTAAATATATTGAAAATTATTGCAATTTCCAAGGAATCTGAAATCTGGGTTTGGCTACTTTTTAAAAATATTTACAGCTATCCTATAGCATAGTTAAATTATTATGCGCTTATTGAGTGTTGAATGAATCCAACCAAAAAGTGATTGTCTTTTTAATCTGACACGAAAACCGTCGATTTAACAATGCTACTACAAGGATTGAAATTTACCATGTTAGTTTGCTCAATCCAAGTCACGTCATAAAGCGAGCATTTTTGAAAATGAATTATTATAAGAAATATTTAAACCGCAGTTTGTACAATTTTATTTTAAATAGTAGTTAAACTATTCAAATAAAATTTATTTATTTGTTTTCCCTGCAAAACATTCGTAGTTTCAGCACGTAGGAAAATGTCGACTTGAACTGATTTGTTTACTAGAAAAATAAACTGAAAAATTGTTCCTCGTCTACAAGATTCTGCATATTCAAATTATTTGCAGCAATAAAAAGTTAATCAACTTCCCCAATACAATTGTGGACTTAAGAATTAGATTGACAAAAAATTAAATTAAATTGCAATTTATAATCAACAACCTCGTGAAATCGCTTTCAATTTGATTTTATCTGAACAGTCTCGGAAAAAAATGTGGAGGTGGATTTGTAAACTTGAGATTAGGAAAGCTGGAGTCAGTCTGAACGTTGCCTACCGATAAACTGATGATTGCTGAGCCCATACTTCCCCTTCTCGAATTGAAATATTTATCTGATCAAACACATATTTTTATACTGCGAACAATACATAAGTCAAGTCTAGAATAAACAGGATAAATTTAATTAAGCATTTTATGTTGGCTTACGTAGATGTGACTTTATTGTAAATACGCGAGCTTTCGAAATCAATCTGATTTCTTCATCAGGCAAAGTAAAGTGGTCACAAAATTATGGGTATCTTAGGAAGTAACTTTGGAAAATTATTAAAATTCGTATACATGACAAAAAATGCATATTATTTTGATGTCAGGAATAATTGGTTTCCATGTGTTACTTAGTTTGTAATATTTTTCTGAATTCATTGTTCGTCTTCTCCCAGTCTGTTGAATTAGGAAGACTGAGGAACTGAAAGGTAATTATTGAGCCAGTTTTTTTCTTTCACAATGAACTTTCTTTTTATTCGGTAACATTTAGCCCATCGACGATTATAATGTGACTTGAATGTTATGAGTTGCGTCCTGAGTTAATTTTGTTGTTCATTTGAAAGATGGAAGTGAAAACACTTTTTACAGACATTGAATAATTGCTCAAGTTGTGTTTCTGGTTGGCCTGAAAAATTTTCCATTATTTTTGCTAATTCACTGTGCTGAATTATTTGGTGGACTTGACGATTCGGGTGCGATGTGAGGGTAGACAGTCTGGCAACGTCTGGCCTAAATTTGAAACCAAAAAAACTGTGATACTCGTCATGATTATGATAAAATTTATGAACTACTTGCGCATATACAGAGAATTGATGAACAACATCAACACTATGGTTAAATAGTAGGTAATAAATGCTGCTTATTGTAAACTCACTCTGAGACTAATATTGTATCATCATCTACAAGAGTCTCAAGAGACTTGAGTCACTATCATGATCAGAATCAATGTCTTCGCAACTTGCTGTTGGAATATTTAGAAAATTCTCATTTATTACAGTATCATGGTTATCCTCAGATTCCGACCTTTAAAACAAAATGCATCATAATGTTATACAAACAACAATGTTCAAAATATTCTCATATTGTCGTCATCTTTAAAAATAATGCGCTGGTACTCTCACACCTGACACCTGACACAACTTCAAGTGATTATTCTCCATCATAGATACATACTTTCAAAACATATTAATTTGACCAGACGGTCATTTTAATTTATAATTTTGCTGGAATATTGTTGGAATGGTCGTGGAATTGTTGGAATTGTCGTGGAATTGGTTTTAGGGAGCCCCTTCTTTCTCTCTGAGAAAAAAATAGTTTTATTTCATTTGTCAGGCGATTCCATGTATTTTTCACCATCCACCACAAACGTCGACAAAGCAAGTTCCATTTGACATTCAACAGAAGTTCCACGACCATAATAATCGCGGCCACAGAATTAGCCAGAGAAGCCAACTCAAAAATCAAGTGAATATCCGACGACACAATTCCAAGTGGCCTCGCCTCATCCACGTTTTCATTTGAATCCGACAAAGTCGAGTTGTTGACTGATGATACCGGATTTCGAATGTCTTCCCACTTACTCCAGTAATTATAAATTCCAGAGCTCGTCAATATCTTCATTCTCATGAGAACCAAGTTCCCGATTGGTTTAGAAAATATCAACTCCAAAGATGAGGTGGCAATATGAGAATTGCCAAAGGATTGGACAGTTTTCAAATAATCCTCTTTGACATTTCGATTATGAGCGAATTTCAATTTTGAATTCTTAGCCATCGCCCATTTGAACGTTTTCCAAGTTGTGGGGAAATGCTCTGCCTCCACAATTATAAGAGTTTTCGATTTATGAAATAAATTTTCAATGGGATTTTGCTGAGGATCTTTCAATTGTTGCGCGCAAATTGATTTGACCTTGAAGAGCGCTCGAACCATATCAACAAATTTTTTACAGGACTCAATAAGTTCAAAGGGAGATTTGTGAAAAGGCAGATTAATTGCTTCATTCGATACTAAATATGGTAAGCCATCTGCGAAACATAAACTCCACTGACCTTTTGTATTAAAATTTAACTGGTTTAACAATCCTGACTGGGTCTTAAATCCAAAATTCAAAGAACTTTTAAGGTCTTGAAGGTTCATATCTTCAAATCGTTTCACCTTCTCCGGAAATGTAAGCACAAATGCTGGACATGTTGGTTGAATGGAGTAGACAACAAAGTCACTTGTAGTCCAATTGAACTGGTCGATGCTGGTCCAGTTTGTCTGAAATGGGAAGGGGGACAAATAATTGGCCTGCATGATGGATTTATACCAATCTGTGAGGAGTAGTCCCATGAGGATCCACATTCCCAAAACAAATCCATACACTTTCATCCAACGTTTGCTCTTACCAATCTCTCGATACCTCTCTACTGAGTTTCGAATGACTTCATCCAAATTTGGCTGCTCTATGAGAATCCTCCATACAGAACTGACACCAGACAATGACATTTTCCAAGCAATTTTTAGCACCAACTTCAACCTCCATCTCAATTTCTCGCCATTCTCTTCACTGCACAAAATGGAGAAAATTGCCAGCAAAAATGAGGTCATTGTTATTTGTGTAGTGAGGGTGATCCAAATATCCATCTGAAATGGCTGCAAATAGGCTGCAAATGACTCCCTGAGTGCCTGAACACTGTTTGCTGTGATGAGCTTGAAATT
>JAQHQX010000530.1:0-12358 GCA_034694425.1 Arrhopalites sp. Gr-Col-00791
TGCAGACTCCCTTCTGGTTCACAAAAAATTTCCAGAATAAACATGCAGGTTTCATGAGAATAATGGCTTCTTTGTCAGTCTATCCATCGTCATGTTACTATTAATTGTGGCAATTGTAAGTGAACCATTGATTTTTTGTTTACTTCAACCTTCATCCAATAAAGGTCAAGCTTGTTTTATGACGTAAAGTTAGGTTTAAGTTTATGATCAATAATTGTTTATAACCTACTCTCATAATTACAAACTTGAAAAATAAGCATAGGAGAAATTGATTGAGAGTTCCCTAATTCCCACATATACTTCAAACTAATTGAAACAACTAATTTCATGAGACATGGAAATGGCGGTACAATCGATTGTACCGTAGAATTCTCTACAATTTGCGAACGGATTTCAATCCGTTCGCAAATTGTAGAGAATTCTTTATACTCGAATGTGAATATAAATTTATTGTTCCTAAGCCTGCATATAAAAGGAACTGCCCATTTTTAGATTGCAGAGCAATGTCAAAAATTGACAATAAATTCTCAACCAAAACCTAATTAACTTAAACCTTTTACTCTATAATAATCTACAATCGCTAGCGAAACTCAAACCCAAATTCTAGCCGTTCCCAAACTCAATTCTTTTTCATTTTCCAAAACACTAAAAATTTCTGCAGAACTTTCGCCAAATTTATAATTTGCATCCACAAATCTGAACTTGAATTTATCGACGGACTGAATATGTGATTTGTACAATTTGTAAAATGCGATGTAAAAGCTTATAATACTTTTGTACCTGAAATTGATGTTGTGAAATATCCCATCCGTCAGTTTCTATTCACACTTGAAGCCATTTAGCAGACAGTTGTTGGACTTATTCAAATCGAATAATTAATGAAAGGGGATCCTAGAACTCCCTATCCATTTCCATTGGAAGAAAATGAAGAAAATTTCAAATGTTAACTAAGGAAGAAAATTATTTCAACTTCCTCGCGCTCAAAATTACCTCCTTGCTCAATCTCCATCCATTGGAAGTGGATATTAAAAACTATAAACTTCGCCCACAATCTCAGAAATGGCGGACATTTGCATGGAAACTTAACTTCTGTTTACTCTTCACTGATTGGCTGTACCTATCTTTCCGCCTCATCCAATCTCTAGTCGTGCCCGAGTATTTCGTTCTGAAGCATTTCACAGTCCATTTTATCATCACCTTAAGCTACTGTGTGGTTCTCATGTGGCTCTACATCCTCTTTATCAAGAACTCTCACATCAATTTCACACTCTTCAACCAGCTTTCTGAAAATCTTTGTGATTCAGAACAAATTTTCAGTAAGTTCAAAAAACATTTGAAATTTTTTCAAAAGATTCCTTCTTCCCTATATAGTTTTTAGAAAATTGAACTAAATTTGAATTTTGAATTTTGGCGCTCTAGTCGTTAATACCAGAGGGGGTAAACCAGGAAAATATGGATCCATGACTCGACTTCTCAACTACTCTCGACACGAACTCTTAGCTCTGTCACTCCCATTCATCATTTTCTTGTCCTACTTTGCACTGGTTTTCATCATTGGAGCTGATCAGACTCGCCTACAGTTGGTGTATTCAGTTTTACCCGCTAAATTTCAAAATGGCTTTACATTCTATCCGCTCTTTCTAATCGATGCCTATTGTCAACTGTTGGCAACAAATGGATGGTACTATCTCCTCTTGATGCAACTCCTCTTTTTTGAAAAAATCCAACTGATTTTCAACAACTTGAACCAACGACTGAGGTAATTGATTTTTAGCACGCATTTTTAAACCACGCAAATTCTGGTTGGTTTAAGCACTGACAATTTTTTCCAAAAGTGTTTCAAATGAATTTATTTGTTTCTTCTCATTTCATTTGAACTCTCGCAGGAGGACTGGAAAAGTAATTCCACTTGACTTTTTGGATAAGATTTTCAAGGACGTTCAACGAGTATGGATGCTCATAAAGATGTTTAACGAGTGTCATGCCAACATCATCTTCAGTTTCAAGATTCACTGCCTGAGCAACACCCTCTTTGGTTTCTCTTCCTTCATCATGATCTACTCCTATACCCACATCTCCATCTCTCTCATCAACTGTCTAATGGCAATCGACACGGCTCTTTTTTTCTGCATCGTCTATGAAAAAGCTTTCCAAATCCCCAGGAATTTTGAGTTGGTAAAAAGGCAAATGGGAGTCATGACAGTCAAGTATAACTTCAAAAAAACTAAAAAGATGCAATTAAGACGATTGGCCCACTCGATTCCAAATGCTGGAGTAAAAGTTGGACATTTCCATACTCTTGAACGAATGTCCACCGTCAACTTTATTCACTTTTGTCTTACAAATATTGCAAGTCTACTCATCGGTTACAACCAACTGGTGGTGGTTCAATTGGTCACTTCAAAATTGGAAAATTAATTTTAAACATAAGTGGATGCAATCATAATTTTTAATTAGTCAATGTGGTCATAACAAGTTTGTTTGTAGTTTTAGAAATAAAATTTAATTGTCTAAATATTCGGTTAAAAAATTGAATAAATGCACTCTGAAGATTTCAATTTCGAGAGGAATCTCAGCTATTTTTCTAAGCATCGCAGAATATAGAAGCGCTTGAGGGTAAAACCAATTCGGTAAGGGCTGCTCTCATTCAAGCCGACACTTCGACATTTCCTCAGTCAGACCATTCAAAGTGGTAGCAAAAATGTCATCGTATTTTTTATTGATTCCCAAAAACCATCTCATCGATGGTTACTGCTTAAATTCCCCTGAATGGTGGAACAACATCTCCATCCCTGTGGCGCCATCCCTCAATTTCCAATAAAACTCTAACAAAATTTCTTGTCGCCGGTTCTCCATAAAATTTTCTACATGAGCGTCTGTTTAATCAAATGCTGGAAATTTGAATGGGGTAAACTAATGAGAATATCGCAAATCAAATTTTGTTGATCTAAGCTAGACTAAATCAGGCCATTCCTATGATTAATCAGCGAGGGTGATATCATTTTAAATTCTCATTCTGACCGTTTGTAGAAATTAAAAGTACTTCAAAATCTGATAACTCATAATAATAAAGCTCCGTTTCGGGACGGCCTAAATCCCATCTGGTCCCGAAGGGACGGGATATCCCAAACACAAAAAATGGCCTCGAACTGACTCTAATTAAGAAAATCTAATCAGCGTACGTCTCAATGTTTGTAAAATGTCTTATATAATAAATTTTCCCTTGTAAATATAAATTTTAGAATCTAAGAGAGATTTATAAAGTATGCAAAGCGGTTTTCACGTCAAACATTAATATACATCTAGTTCTGTAGTATATCAAAGTGTAACAGAAAAATTAGAAATACGTTTACAAAGTATATGCAATATAATTAATTATATTGAGGGAATTAAATCTACAGTAATCAAGTACTCAGATATTATGTGAAAAAAATGAACGGCGTGATCATTTCATTGTTCGTAGGACCCTTTGCACTTTGGTTGAAAGTTCCAACAGAAAGCTAAATGCTCAAGTAAGTTATGCCCCCTATGTTCTTTCCTACTAAATTCACTAATCACACTAGGAATTTTTCTCATGGCGACCAAGTGCTGAATTATTCCGGAAACGATGTCTATACCCAGCATTCCAATTTTAAACCACAATTAAGTACGCTAGCAGTTCAAACAACTTCATTAATTCTTGAGTTTCGTTTCCGTGTATTGACATTGTCAATTTGACAATCTCATAAAAGGTAGGTAGACTTATCAGGAAACACTTGAAAAGCTGTGTTGTTATTTACCAAAAGATAGTCATCAGGAGTCTAACAGTAACTCCAGCAAATCCACTGGAACATTAAGAATTCTACATCGTCACAAGTTTTATGTAAAAGAATCAAAATTAAACCATTTTACTGTACAAGTCACGAGTAGCAAATAAAATTATTATTGTGGAGTAAATGACTACTGAGAGTTGGACGTGGCACGTGGCCAATTTGTGACTCAAGGGAATTTTAATGACCATCAACTAAACTACGGAATTGCTCCATTAACAACAAAGTACCAGTAACTGTTTACGGAAACAATTCAAAAACCTGATTGCTCTGGCCAGAAACATCGAACTGATGGAGATTCACTAAAATATTCATTTTGCTTAATGGAACCTCTTCTTATACAACCTATTCGGTTGTATTCAAGGAAAAGGAAGTAAACTAAACAAATTACCCACTAATTTGTTGTTATGTTTGATATATCTGACTACAAAAGAAAGTGAAATTCCAAATCAAACTATCCAACTGTTCATTTTTTAACTACCTTTTGTTGATGTAGAAGAACCCTCAACATACTGACACTCTAAAAGTCATTCAAATACCAGGAACAAGGAACTATTTGAATAGATTTACCCTTATATAAATTCAAGCGAAACATTAAAATTAAAAGGTACAAATTGACCGCTCACTTCTGACTGACGTATTGAAGCGTCCACTCATTTTTTGTTGATTTTGATAAAAGCTCATCTCATTCATCTGGAACTGAAATACAAGGAACCAACACTACAAACAATCTGAAAGATCTCCTGTTCACTTATTGTTGAATTCGGATGACGGATGTTGAGCAAAGAAGAAAATCGGTTCAATTTCCTTGCTCTTCAAAGCCTGTCCCGTCTAAATCTACTCCCAATCCAAATTGATATTCAAACTGGAAACATTCAGCAGCAGTCGAGAAAATGGTGGGTTTTTGGTTGGAAATGTGGATTCTTCTTGATGCTCCTCGATTGGATTTACATTTCAATTCGACTCATCCAATCCCTCATCCATCCTCAATTATTCATCAAGGAAAATTTCACTATTCATTTCCTTTTCGCTTCTGCTTACTGCACCGCACTCTTCTTGTTGTATATTTCATTCATCAAGAAAAATGAAATAAATGTGACGATCTTCAATTATCTCTTTGAAGCTCACTACAGGGGTGACTAACAACGTCATTAAAATGAATATGTTCAATCTACCGATTTCATGTAGCATTACAAAGAGTGTCAATTATAGTCGAAATGTCTGTTTAAAATTTTGTACAGGGCATCGAATTTCGAGAGTTGGTATGGAATCTTGTTGGAAATATTCCCAGCACGAAATGCTTACATTGTCATTGCCATTCCTCATTTTCTTTACGGCTATAGCAATATTATTTCTTCTTGGATTGGATCAAAACCGAATACAACTTGTCTACTCCTCTCTGCCATCTGCATTTCAGAATTCATACAACTTCTATGCATTTCTAATGATCGATGGCTACTGCTTTCTGATTGTAACATCTGGATTCTATTACGTCCTACTGACGCAGTTGCTGTTTTTCGAAAAAGTCGAATTAAAGTTCTCCGAGTGGGAATTTCGTCTCGAGTAAAAATTTAAAAGCTTTCCTTCAAAATTTTGAGTTTAATCAATGTCCAAATCAAATTGCAGGAATAATTAAATTGCAGGAATGCAGGCAAAATCATTGCGACGGATTTCAGCGAGTGTATCCTGAACGAAATGAAGAGTCTCAGCATCTACATCCAAATGTTCAATCAGATTCATGCTCCCATCATCTTTCTGTTCAAAGTGAACTGTATGAGCATTTGTATCTTTTGCAGTAGTTCTTTACTCTTGACTTTCAAGGAAGTCGGATTGATTTTGAATACTGTACACATTCTTGTTTCATTGGACACGGTTGTTTTTTTCTGCATAATATACGAGAAGGCGTTTCGAATTCCAATGAGTTTTGACTTGATAAAGAGGAAGGTGGATGAGATAAGGGTGGGATACGCCTACAAGAAGAAACAGAGGATGGAAATTGGGAAAATGGTCAAATCCATTCGAAATGTGGGGGTCAAAGTGGGTACTTTCCACACTCTCGAGAGAATGTCTACAGTCAACTTTGTCCACTTCTGTATCATCAATATTGCCAACATCTTGATTGCATCTCGGTAGACGAAATAAATGACGTGGACTAATGGTCATTCATAAATGTTAGTTGTAGCTGTGTCGCCCATTTTCTTGGTACGAAAAACATTTTGTTAACAAATAGATGATGTTTGCAAGCTTTCTTCTCGTTTACAGGACGAAGGCCTGGTGTAATTTTCTCAACACTTTTTAGCACGACCATGTCAATTAAAATTAAGTGCATGTCCTTGACACGTCTATATCCCACTGACCAGACTGACTGATTAGTCTGGTCCAGGTAGCATTTAGTTGTGCCCATGGACACAAATTTATGTCCCGAACAACTTAGACAAAAACATGTCCTCGTGGATCCTTATTTTTGTCCGGGCATTTATACGTGTTCCTCTTAGGTTGAGTCGCTATTTTCGTCCGTAGCGGCCACTTTAATTTTCCCAACTACGGAAATCCTTTTGGCCTTGTAAGGACTGGAGCTCAGACGCCTCCATCTGTACCGTATGCAACCTAACTTTAGTTAATAATCAATGCTCGTGTTATATATCCCCCATGAACACAAATAACAACTATTTAAATCAATCAATTTCTTCTAACGTAAATGTAAACTCTGACACAAACAAAATTATTCAATCAGTTAATAATTTTAGTGCAGCTAAGGGTCACAAATTCCGTCATATAAATATAAATGGGCTTTCGAACAAGTTTGATGACTTTAAATTGGGTTAATATTATTGGGGCAGTAAAAAAATTGATCGGGCAGTAAATATTGGGCAGTAAAAATATTGATCGAGCAGTAAAAATATTAGTTGGGGCAGTAATAATATTAGATGTGACAGTAAAAATATTAATCGGGCAGTAAATATTGAAAATGTTGCTACATTTCACAGTTAGGTTTGTTTGATTGAAGTAACGAGCGAAGCGAGCCAGTTAGAGAACTCCGGAAAAACTTACTGCCAAAGAAACTGCTGTTTTCTATACTTTTACTGCTATTTCTAATATTTTTACTGCCCCATCTAATATTTTTACTGCTCGATCAATTTTTTTACTGCCCCCAAAAATACCACCCCTTTAAATTGTTTATGATTCAAAATTGTTTTCATTTGTTTTCCCTCAATGAGCTTCGTTTGCGTTTGCGTTCGACTCTGTCAAACCATTAAGTTTACTTAATTCACTTATTCCTCATAAGATTCCTGCAATTGTTTTGCATTATCTATGTATGTACTTTGTGGAACGCAATTTTAAGATCAAACTTGGTGAATTTATGTCGCATGAGTATGTATTGCTTCGTAAATGCCCTCAAGGAGGAATTTTATCCTCAATTTTATTTTCATTATATTATAATGGGCGAGTCATTGTCGCAGGTTTTTTATTTACTTTTACGTTACGACCAGGCATTTTACATTTTTAACGATAACCAAGACAGAATTATAAATGACCTTAGCATAATTCTGGATAACTTGGACAACTGGTGCACTGACAAAGATTTAATCATAAATTACTCCCAAAAGCAATACATACTCGTTTCCAAAGCATCTATTGACATAAACGAAGACAACAATCTGATATGTAAAGGACATAAGATTGAACTTGTAAACGATTCAAATATCTTGGTGTTTACATTGATGATCGGTTAACATTTCAAAATCATTTCAACTACATTTGCCGCAGAGTCTCTTCTACCGTTGGTTGCCTCATGCTGATTAAGCGATACTTAAATTTACGAGTTTTTAAAACTTTAATCAATTCTTTTGTGATGTCAATTATTGATTACGCTTTTCCCGTTTGGGGGAATCTAACGATGACTCAATTTAATATTTTTTCGTCCAAAATAAATTCGATTTTAGGGGCTTATTTTTATCCTAAAATTCTGAAAAAATATGCAAACGATAGCCAAGAAGACGCTTAACAACATGTTCGTTCATATCATATTGAAATACGTAACAGTTTGACCTGTAGTCCGTATTGAAATATTTGGCATATAAATATTTAAATCATATCAGAATAATCTTCTTGGTTATCGTTGGTACACATTTTCAGAATTTTAGGACTAAGGGGATCGGAGCTAGGAGCCACTTTGTAGAGTACCTCATAGCGCCCCAAGGGAAGGTCATAAAAAAATTCTGAAATTATATCCGAATTCAGCATGTCAAAATCTATCTATACACGTTCTTACCATCACCAAAATGATCAAGGGGCCCAAAATTGAGCAAATTGAAAATTTGATGTGCTCCACTTACGTTCGCTTCGATTTTGAAATTTGTTTACAAAGAAATGGACTTTGAGAATTTTCAAGTTGCTAGGTAAGAACAGAACGGAAGGGATTGTTTGATCTCTTACGATTCAAAATAGGTACATGATGAGACAATGGGTGGGATCGAGTCGAAATCACCCTACTTGAGTGTATATTTGTGCAAGTTTCTGTCTCATTTTGTCTATTAATGTGACCTGGGAGGTTGCAAGCGTTTGTCATTTTTATCCTCTAAACTACTTGCTACTATGCAGAAACTTGAAGTGGACCTTAAGTTTGCATACTGTAAAGTCTCGTGAAATAGCCCGGGCTAAAAACGGAAAAAATCACGTGACTTTGTATGTACGCGCATATGACAAATGAGCTAAATCCTTCCCAGGTTATCTCACGAGACTTTACGGTATGTTAACTCGATGTTAAGTGTACGAGAATACTCTGGATATACCAACTACATGTTGTAGGCTAACACAAATATAATTTTCCGAATGAACGGCGTTAAAATTCTCTGACTTCAATCATTCAAAATGCTCCACTACAACAATTTTTAAGATTTGTTTCCGAAAATACTCTAGCCCCACTCACTACTTCAATCAAACAAAACTTTACTGAACTAGAATTCAGTAGCAAGACAGTCGATCTGAATTCTACCATCAGACAGTCTTTACGTTTTAAGCCAACTTGAAGTTAAATTTAAAAAGAGTTATAGTATGATTGTGATGATTTTGATTATCGAAGTATATTTGGACTGTAATTAGGATTTTGGAATCTGTGCTTGTGTCCGTTATTGAAATTCTAACAATTTTTGTAATTTGTACAATTTGACACAATACGCAATAATAAATTGAACTAAACTAATCAGATGACATGTGATTGAAAATTCCACTAATTTTTTTTGCAATAACAAACAAAATGCAGCAACGATTATAATCGTGGCTGCATTTTGAATCATTGTCAATCAATTTTCAATCATTTAAGCGCTGCAAACCTGTGTATTACCCCCTTGCAATTTCTCTTTAGAATAGGCCTTATTCTCTTTTGAATATGCCTATTCAATAGGCATATTCAAAAAAGAATAGGTTCACCTAAATTGTTTTTACAGAGATTATGAGAATGCAATTCATTCAAGGCTGAGAATGTGTTGTTTCCACAACACAATAGAACATCGGAATAAATTTTTCAATTGAATTATTGTTTCTACATACATCATTAGAAAAAGTGTATAAATGCTGATTTTAAAATTCAACAAATCCAATTCTCACTTAGGATTTTGAAAACAGAAAGAACGGCATCCCTACGTGTCAAGCACGCTCATCATTTGTCAAACAGTCTGTTGTGCATGTGGAATTTGGTTAAATCAATTAATCAATTCAGTCAACTAAACGATCTCAATTAACCCCATTCAATTTGACCGCTCAATTTTTCAACCAATATAAGTTTCATGTCCTACTAAATTTACTTTAGTAAAGCAGGCTCATTGTTTGTTGAAAGTGAAGGTTTGAAATTACATATCAAACTGTTTATGTTCACTTTGTCCAACTACAAGCCTATTTAAACTAAGATTCTAATTTAGGTTTAGTGATTTGGGGCATTTATTCAATTCATATTGGAGTCTAATGACGACGATGTATTTTTTTAAATTTAAATTAGACTACACTCTTATTTCCTTGTTTTTACTCAGTCAATTGTCTAGTCTACACAAGAGAAAGAGTTAACCGAGTGGAAAAATCCAACATGGACTGATGAGCAGATGACAAGTGACAAGTCGGCCGGACTTTGTAGACCCATAACAATGCCTGCTTCCTCTATCCACTCCGACTTTACAGAAGTCAACCCTTCCGTTTTACTTTTCCTTGTAAGACAATCTTACATTAAGTTACTTTAGTTTTGTATTACTCATTTCCTCCACATGACACTGACCTTTAAGCTATTTCAATTGATTGCATTTGAAATTTGAATTTTGTATATCATTTGTTTTTACTGTTGTCTACTAAACTACATAAATATTTAAATCAAGCTCAAGATGAGCTTGAATTAAATATCCTGTACAATGTTGATAATTAGCATAATCTTGACGAAAAATGTTCAGTTGGTGCACAATCCCTATTTGCTATTGTGCTTTCTTTATATGATTGTCGGTCAAACATTTGAATAATTTTGTTGCATGAGGTTTTACACCCACAATTTTGTTGTTGTACCTTTCATTGTCTTGTAATATCTCAGGTTTTACCCGTGTCTCATTCAACCAATTTGACTTTCTGACTTGGAGACAACAAATTTTAGTTGCTCAACAGCTCACGTGCTTCAATTTAAACCAAAAACATTTGTTAGGAAAATCAAATAGTGTCAAAGTATTTATGATTAGGCTCACTGAATAAAGCCAAAAAATTCGCGATTTGACAATTAAATTTTTTTCTACAAAAAATTTGTGTTAGTCAGAATTTTCCCAATTTTATCAATTATGTGAAGCAAAAACTTTGTGAATGGATTGACCCTTGAAGGTATTTGAACAAAGTGAAATTTTACTTGATTCTTATTAACTTAAGTAATATCAAAATCCAACATAATCATGAGTTGTTTTTTTCAGTTTCAAGATAGCCAGTGATTCTCATTTGAGTGTGCAATTAGAAACAAGACAAAATGGAATCATTTCAATCATTTCAATTAAGATTCGTAACGCCTTGGTCTCAACTCTCAATGTTTTTGAGTAATTCAACGGAGCCGCCAATAAGTTTTTTGAAACTCTTCAACTGCATGACCCTCATTCTCTTAACGGACTTTGGCCTCAATCAATGGAATGAAACAAACTCGAATAACTCGAATTTAAATTTCAATTCTTCCGATTCTGGTGGATTTCCAAACTATTTATTTTTAGAGTCGAACAAATCCTCTTGCAACATTCATTTGGTAATGAACGAGCTCACAACTCGAATAGGTGACCTCGGACCAACATTTGCCTTCAGGGATTTATTTCGTGCAGTCACCACTACAGATACAACAGCCAAAGCTCTTGTGGGGACTTTGGCAGGATTAAATTTCGCTGCAATCATCTTGGAAAATATTGCAAAAGTTCGAACACCACGAATCAATTTGATATCAAGAAGATTAAAGTACGCAAGTGGAGTCACAGGATTTTTTGTGGGTTTAACTGGCGCCGTTTTTGATGCCTACACTTTATGTACGACCTTAGAAAAACTAAATATGATTTTTCAAAATGTGACGACTCTAGTAGAAGAAAAGGAGAGAAGAAGGATGATTGAATTTGATTACGATTACCCGAGTGAATTTCGACTTGAAAGGAACGAGTTGGAATTGGAGGGAGATGAAAATATTTATTCTTTACCCATTTTGGAAACAAGTTTAGATTTGTTTGCAGCCATTATGGGTGTAATGGCTGATATAATTAACGTTTTATTTGCCGACTTGGGACCATTTACAGCTTTTGTTGAGTTTTTATTTGGTGTCTTTGCATACACAAGCGTATCTCTGTACAAATTCATTCAAGATGAAATGAGCAATTTAAAATTTTAGTTTATGCATTCATTTGGAGCACATTAAATTATTCTGGAACTTTGAAGGAAATGTAAGTTTAGAGATTAAATTTTGACAGACTAGAAGTGGCAGCTTAATTTTAAAATTTATGAAATTAAACAAATAAACGTTGTATTTTTCATGAAAAGTATTCAAAATAGAATTACAATAAAGTATATTATAATTATTATTTCAGCCAAGATTAATCTATTGCACAAGACACTATTTTGCAACATCAAATAAATATCGATCCTTTTTATGTCATCAAACAATTTATTGTTTTATTTGCCTCCTTGCACTAGAGGCTCAATTATTGGATATTACCCAATACCTGGGTAATTAAATAATTTCATTTTAATTAAATGCCAAGCTCTCTCCCTCTGAGTGCCATTTCCATACTCACCCAACTCATTGTTGGATCAACGATCAAAATTGCAGCAAAGGCCAAAATTTTACTTAACGACACTTGTGAGAAAGTACAAACGATAAATGTAATCTAGAGGAAAGGAAAAAGAATGTTGACTCTGAAAGATTTGAAATGGAATTCCCAAACGATTGCCTTATTTTGTAATCTCGGCATCTGTCCATTCAAATATGATCAACCCAGCGACTGCCTTCATATTCGAAAGTCAGGATTAAAAATCAAAATATTTTTTATTTGGCAATTCCTAAC
>JAQHQX010000531.1:0-12352 GCA_034694425.1 Arrhopalites sp. Gr-Col-00791
CGATGTTAAAATTATGAATTTTGTTGGTTGAAAAAGTTGTATAGTCGAAGTTCAACTGTATCAATTGAATATAGGAGAGGGGCTACGTCTAGAGCCTAGTAGTGTCAGATGTAATTTGTTCGAACCATGAAAAGTTTTTTTTCTCATTTTTTCTCTTCCATCTTTTTACTTTGAACTAAAAATATCATTTGATTAGATGTGGATAAAATACATATTACAAGTAGAGAATATCAAACATCAAACATGTTCTGTCCCATTTTGTAGACTCCATGATCAAACGTCTTTTGGAGTATGAAAAAAATGTTTATTGATTCATTTTTATTTGCTCAATTCCTACGAGTTCATTGATTTATTATTATTTACGAGAGATTTTTATTTCGTATTTGTGTTTTCATTAAATGCATATCATGTACATGTAGTGAATAGGTTTACTCTATGATATACACATAATTTACCACGAAATACTGGCAAATTTTTGAGGTTGCTGTTGGGTATAAATTTTCAAGTGAATTTCAACGTTAATAAGAACTTGCATCAGTTGACATTGGATATGCAAGGTAACAATAATTACCAATACATTGTACTTTAGATATTTATATGTATCAATCTCTTCACTTCAACTTTTATTTCTATACATCAGAATATGTTTCTAAAAAAGTTTATTTTGTAATGTAAATAATATTTACTAAATATACAAATTCAAATTATTTGACCTGTGGCTGAAAATTGTCTAGTTAGACGTGAAAATTGGATTGCAAAGTTTCTTTGCAGTATAGTCAGAGTTTATGTATGAATGTGCCTTTGATTGGTGTGGCATTTGTTTGATTATGGTCTCGTCATGTCATATTGGAGCAAATTATTGTAATTTTTTTGACGTTTACAAAATTCATTTGTCATTTGTCACCAAAACCGTTGGAATCACTGTAAATGACAGCAAGGACAGAAAGTGAAGGGTAGTCGTAGAGAAAATGTACAAAACACGATCATAGTTGTACGACTGCGGGTAATAGCCAACTTTGGCTGTTGTACCACCTTCTAATTTTGTTAAAGTTTGTGTGCCGATAGGCCTTTTCTCTATTTGCGTCATACACAATCAAATTGATTGAATCAATGTTTCAAACAAAGAATGATTCTCCGTTCTGTGTGGCCACACAAGGCACCTACATTGAAGTCTTCAACGTTTGTCAAATCTTGAAATGATTTTCCATTTTCCTTTGTCTGAGCGTTGGTAATAACATGGAAGTTTTCATTACTATTATAACGTTTTTTTTTTACAAATTGTGTAATCTAGTACATGTACTTGTTACAGAAAAAATCGATACTTTGACATTTTCTTGCTAAATTTTCAGGCATCAGTCAAACTGGGTGGAAAAAGAAATTTTTGTTTCAATTTCAACAACTTAACTTTTTGTTGAATGCCTTAAAATTTATGAACACGTGATTGTAGTCGGTTATAAATTATAACTTATTATACAACCGTTGTATTAACTAGTTTGAATATTTTGCATGCAAGTAAAATGACATGTTTTGTTATTATTGAGCTTGTTTTCATGAACATAAAATTAATTTGTAAGGATATTCAAGGAAAGGAATTTACAACACGAAATGTTTGTCCAGTCACAAGATTAGACAGAGGCAGTCAGTTGATACAAGAAATGGTGGTCTGTGGATTAGAATGCATAAAATATGAAGTAACATTGTTACTGTAACAAGCAATGTTGTATCTCGATACATCAGTGAAAGATAGGAATACCAGACAAAAATGGATTTTACGGTCGTTCACAGAGTGAATCCAGAAGTGACTGACGAAATCTTAATCACCTGTGTAAATAATGACACCAACTTGGTGACTGAACTTGTAGATTGTGATGGAGAGTGTATGATACAGAATAGTAATGTAAAGTACAGTTAATGAATTGTCGAATTTGCTTGACAAAAAAATATTCTGTCTCAGTGTAAGTTGTGAATTGTTACTGGAGTGAGTGTGTGTGTTAGTTCCTGTCGATATAATACAGTAAAATTACTACAACTAAACTATTAGATACATGTATGTGTGTGTTTGTGATACTTCAATATTTACACAGTTAAAATTCTATTTCTAGTTTTTATAATAATGTGTGAGTGTTGGTAGTGTGTGTGAAATTCAATGGAGATTGTTGTGATTTTCCTTGTGTTTTTTGTCTGGGCAATTGTTTATTTATGGTATTGCTTAATATAGTGTGGTAATTATTGGTAAAGCTGTCCTTTTGAATGTGGAATCAATAGACAATTTGTGTCTAGTTGATAATAGAAAGATGTAAGTAATTGTAAACGAGATTTTATTTTTTATTCTGTCCAGTTTACCTCAGTCTTCATTCTCACTATCCGGTCCGGGTTTCTTGTCATCTTCGACAAACGGGACGGGAACAACAAATGGTGTGACAAATGGTGGTGGTTCCAATGGTGTCTCCCCAACAAATGGTCAATTCCCTCCTAACCATCCGTTGAGCGGCTCAAAACATTTATGTAGCATTTGCGGAGATCGAGCCAGTGGAAAACATTATGGAGTTTACAGCTGTGAGGGTTGTAAAGGTTTCTTCAAGAGAACTGTGCGAAAGGTAGGGCACATTAGTTTGACATTCATATTTTTTTTAGGAATTTGGACACCATTTCTAAAAATTATTTCAAATTTTTTCCGGAAAAGGACCTATCCTATGCTTGCCGTGAAGACAAGAACTGCGTGATTGACAAACGACATCGAAATCGATGTCAGTACTGCCGATACCAAAAATGTCTCGCCATGGGAATGAAACGTGAAGCTGTTCAAGTAAAAATTGTGTTTTTGAAACTTTTTTATATACTTTAGTTAGATAATGGTATTTAACGTATCTTAGTAAGACGTAATAGAAATATCAGCAAAATGAACTTGTATTACGTAGACATGCAAAAGTTTTCGTGCTGTCTCAGCAAGAACTACACCAGTTACTCATTTTATTTAATGTGTAACTATAAAATATAAAAAAAGTATGCTTTTAAACATGTAGTTTAATACTAGTGGAATGGTTGGTAATCGTATACTTGATTATGAAAATTTTGCTGATAGTATTATTGCTCTATGATCCGTTGTGATTTATATCAATTAAATTTATTTATTATTGTGTTACTCGGTTACCATACGCCTGCCTGTGTATGCCTTGCAAAGTTGAGTAGAATAGAAGATCAATTTAAATCTGCATGTTGTCAAATATCAAGTCTTTCTTGTTTTTATCTGTAAACCTAATCAGTTAATCAGTTTCAAGCTTTTGGGATATCGTGTTGAATTCGTACTTGACTGTATAATATTATTACATTGTTTCTCTTTTCTGTCTGTCTCTTAGAAGAAGGCTCAAAAATATTTGTGTTTATTATAGTATACCTACATTCCCCCTTTGAACTTTCTGTTGCTATCTCTGATTGTTGTACATATTATGGATATGTACATTTTATTGTAATGACTATGACTGTTCTTTTCTTTTTGTGTTGCTGTTAAGATTTGCTATATAGAAAATATATAGACATGTTGGCTGAATGAATTGATTGTATTTGGTGTCCACAAACAGTGGACATTTGTTTCGGGTACCTGTGCAAGGACCGAGAGATTAGATTCCGGCAAAGAGCAAAACGACTTTGTAGGAAGGATTGAATTTTAGGTGTACATTCCTGTCACTTTTTTTCGAAACTATGTATAGAGACATGTATATCTACAAGTTTTCTCGAACATGAACATTTAAAATGTTTCATACAAATGTAGATTCATTAAAACGTTAAACTTTGTTTTAACTGTGGATATAATTTAATCAATTACAAATTTAAAAAAATATGTATTCCGATCAGCATAACATGATTTTTTCAGTCTGCTTGTTTCCGAAAGAATTTCTTGAAATTTCTCTTTCGCGTTCTCTTTCAAAACCACATTGTAAATAATCAATGCAAAATATTTTTCTAGCATTTCAAAAACATTATTTTTGATATAACAGTATTGTGTACATATAAATTACTCCTACTGTATATGATTCGATGTTTGACTTAGAGACAAAAATTGTGCATGTTCTGATTTTGCTCAGTACCTTCATGAGACCCGAGGTGCTAGTAGAAGACGCGTTCCGTCAATTATGCAACAGGAGAGAGACATCACTAAGGTCCGTGTTCGATACATTCGCCATAATAATATACTAAACATATTTTTGCTTAATTTTATGTGCAAGGGGCTAGAACTCTTTGTGAAGGAACGTTAAGGTTTATTTCTAAACTTAATGGCAATGTCCTGCAGCCACAAAATAGTTTTGTCTAGTGTGACGTACATAACCAGTGAATGTTGCTAATGTACATTCGATGTATTGTTAAAATAGCGTTTTACAAATCTTGGTATGGATTCTCAGGCGTTTATGTATTTTCTTGATTCACAAATTACATTATGTACAATTTACCATTCCGATATACTACTACTCTTGATACAACAAACAGATAGACAGATATAGTAGATAGTTCCACAAACTGATAGACTACATTACTGAATTGTGTATTACTCTGAATGTAATCGTCCGGTCCTCTTGCACAGGTGAAGACTTGACTTGCATGCTACCTCTTTAAATTTATGATATGAATTATGAAATTAAAATTACACTGTTTTGTACGTTTATCCTAATTATTATACTATTATTGTGGAGTAGATTTGTATCTCTGAAAGGTTGTATATCTGTATGTTTATCTATTTACTACTACCTATTTGAGTCTGCCTTAAGATTTAGACTTCGATTTTAGGATACGTAGTTGAAGCATTTACCTAGTGTAATTATATTATACGTGTTAGCACAAACTAGACTGATTATGAGAGAGTGATTATTTATTATTATTGACTTTGTAGTCCAAATTAATTTACACTCTTGTCTAATGTTTCTACATATGGTCATCAGCATTACTTGATGAGCAATAATTAAGGCATTTTTCCTAAATTTTCTGAACCATTAGGAAGAACGACAACGAACAAGAGAGAGGGGAGAAAGTGAAGTTGAATCCACGTCTTCAGTTGTGCAAACGGAAATGCCTCTTGACAGAATACTAGAAGCGGAGAGGCGGGTAGAACTTCGTGAACGACCTGTCATTGAAACTGAAACATTAGGCATGAGCGATATTTGTCAGGTTAGTGCCAAACAGAAATGTAACCCAACTTTACATTTTATACACATTCATTTTTGAATATGAAACAAGGAGCATGTCTTACAACTAAAACATGTTTTTTTAATAATATCTAGGCGGCTGACAAGCAGCTCTTCCAATTGGTAATTGCTTTGTCTATTTATTTATTTAAGCTTTTTATTGTAGTACTTGAAATCGGTCAAAAACCCTAGTCTGTGCATAATGCATGACTACTGGTACTACCCCATATTAATTACTACAAAAGTTTTGTGACCACGTATCAACATTACCATTATTCAATGTGTATAATGTATTGACTTTATTTTGAAATGGTTCTCACTTAGGTTGAATGGGCCAAGCATGTTCCACATTTTACTGAATTATCCCTCGCTGACCGTGTCACTCTTCTTCGGACGGGTATGTTTATTGTCTCCTTTTTCATTTTTAATTACATAGGTAGTCTAACAGCTATGGTCCATATGATTAATGTTTGTCTATACACTAGTTTATACAATCAAAAAACGAGCATTTATTATTTGACAAAAGTACGGCAAAGTATGTAAAGTACACAGAAATTGAAATGTACCCTGTTATTGATGTGTGTACACTAAGAACATATACCTAAGTGAATGCCTTTCAACACTATAGACAGGTTGCTACATATAAATTATGCTAAGGTTTAATAAGGAAGCCAAGTTAATTTCAATTGACCAAAGAACCGTTGTCGGTATAGGGTGTATTATAGGCAGCAATGCTAGAAGACACTTTTTTCATGGAATCTAAAATTATTCTAATCAAAATATATTAAAATCATGTACTTACATTGATTATCACATTATTGATGTCGAGTCTATCGTTGAGTTTCACTTTTTTTTGAACAAGATACGAAACTATTTTATTTTATTTTAAAAATGTTTAACATTTCTCTGGAATAATAGTCAAACTGTATGCATGTAGTTTATTTGCCATGTAATTTATAAAGTATTGAGTGTGTGCGATTTAGTATTAAGAATAGTAGTGTAATATTGTAAACAATTCTCATAGTCAGCATGTAGTGCGAAAGACCTTGTGGTGATAAAATTTGAACTGGATGTCAACGTGCTGCATTAACAAATTTATCGATGAAATAGCAACTTGCGGTTCTACTTTTTGTAGCATCAATATATGGGGCTGCGTGTATATAGTACCTATGTCAGAAAATGTGGGGAAGTGTATCACAAGGACTATTGATATGATGTTCAATGTTTTGAAGGGCTTTTGTTGGTTTGCCAATTTTATAGGTTGGAATGAACTCCTTATCGCCGCTTTCGCACACCGTTCCATGGACGTTAAAGATGCCCTTGTTTTAGCCAATGGGCTCACCGTCTACCGACATACAGCACATCAAGTAAATATACATTTACATTTATTCCCAACATTTTATACACTCTTGCATTTTTACACAGAGTTTGATTACGATTATGCAACAACATGAAACAGTTTGATTTGCAAATATGTCTTTTACACTACTTTTATACTATATATGTAAAAAAATAAGTGCAGAGTAAGTAATAAATATTATGTGGTTTCTGTGTACACAGGCAGGCCTGTCGTTAATATTCGATCGGGTTATCACAGAAGTGGTTGTCAAAATGAGAGACATGAAGGTTGACAAAGCCGAGCTGGGTTGTTTAAGGGCTATTATTCTTTTCAATTCTGGCAAGTTTTATTCAATTATTACCATTATTACCCATTTGAAATAGAGATCAACTACAAACTTTTAAATGGTTATGAATGATGAACGTGATTGATGCTTTGATGACATAATTATCAGTAATTTTACAAAACTAATAATAACATGCTGTTGTGTTGGGGTGTACGCTGTGTAGAAGCCAGAGGTCTACCGCCTTCATCTATGCAGCAGGTTGATGCCCTTCGAGATAAAGTTTACGCCACCCTTGAGGTAATTAATTAATGACAGTATGAAACAGGTTAAAATTAATGCTGATGAGCAATGCATCAATATAATGAAAGTATTACTGATTTAGTAATTTCATTCTCTTCTTGAATCATAGGACTACACTCGTTCCACATATCCAAGTGAAGCGGGTCGTTTCGCAAAACTCCTTTTACGACTGCCGGCTCTCCGTTCCATCGGCCTGAAATGCAATGAGCACTTATTCTTCTATCGTCTCATCACCGATACCCCCATCGAAAGGTATTTGTTTGAATCGAGTATACTACAACATGTCCGTACATGGATTCAAGACTGAATTTGAATGCATTGTAACATTTATTTTGTGTTTCAGTTACCTCATGGACATGCTGGGGTCTCCTTCCGACAATTAATTAGGAATAAACTTTTTAAGCTGTAAACACGTATTCAATCATGTCATCTCGATAATTACGACTAATCTTTGCAACTTATTTTACAAGTTATCTTTGCATAACAAATATTTAGGGATAAAAATTGCTTTTTTAATTCATTAGCTCAGTCACAATAACTATATCATACATATATGATTACTCTACAATAATTATAGTAAGTAGAAACGAAGGTTTGTAGTAACTAGTAAATCACTGTTATAGAGATAGCTAATTTGAATATACAATTGTTACTCTGTTGAATGCATTTAAACTGTTATGTCAGTGGAGACACAAAAATCTATGACTGTAAAATAATTGTTATTGTTGCTGTTCTTACTTATGTCCTGAGAATTTGACAAACGTTAGAAACAAATTGAAGTAATTTTATGCATGTTACACTGTGCTACAACAACTGACAGACACTCAATTCCTACACTGTACTTTGAACATGTACTTGTACACTCGACTCTCAATCATCTGAAAAGCATCTCTGACAGCAACAAATCATCATGTTATTATTATATTTTCTTGGAGTGCTGTATGTTCATATACATTTTCGTTTCAAGTGTTCACGCATCGGTTTTTTTAGTTTTATTCCTTAAATATGTGAAATACACAAATACAACCATACAAGTTTTCAATGATTGGACAGTGGAAAACCTCTAATTTCAGTATGTGTTCAATGAGCGCTACAAAGGAAATTTATAAAGTGTTACATGATGTGCTTCTTATTCAATCAATTTTCAAAACAAGCAATGTTAAATGTTGATGAGTACTTATCCATTTTTTATACATATTTTATTGTATTACTAAGGTAGGAAAAAAGAACTTTTAGAAAAAAAAGTTTACTTGGTAGCTAGCTTGTTATTTTTTAATATATATTACACATATATATTTCATTGATCTACATTTGTTACGTATAGGCATAGTAGAACTAATTATGATTATTGTCGCGGCGTAATTCTTCTATATATGTATCATCACAGTATAGCACATGCTTCAGGGAAATTTAACAATAATATAATTTTCTGTGACTACTTAAACAAGTGAGAATGAAAGTATAATATAATTGATAAATTTCCTGGATCGTATATATTGTAGGGAAAAAATGTTGTACTACATACGTGTTTACTGTTAATGTATAAAAAATGATTATTTATACTATAGCATGTTTTCTTTATTACAAAATGTTCTTGTTACAATTATGTGTAAATATCACATTGTGTCTTGTGCTGTTGATTATGTTGTTTACTATTATCTAATTTTTTAAAAATATTATTATACTGATACTGTGACTGCAATACAGTGGTAATTATTACATACGTGTAACGAGTATAATTATAGTTTTGAAAAAAAAATCGGTGAATAGTTTTTTTTCTCAATATTTTATTTCAAAGGGTATAATCATGCTAATTGTGCGTATTTATTACTAACGTGTGACCCCCTATCTTTTGTGGGTTTGAAGAGGACTAATCACAACAATCATTGTTATTTTCTTAAAGTTTATTGTCGTACTTGTTATGTATTAATTAATATTTTTTGTGTTTGCGTTATGAATCATGACTGTGTACTGAGTGTGTAAGTGATAGTCTTGAGTATAAGTTTTTTGCGAGGAAACCAATCATCAATATAATTTCAACTTGTTGTGTAGCGTAAAAAAGAGAGAAGCAGGATATAATAATGATAGTCTACAGTCGATATCTAAGCTATTAATTGTTATACATTATCAAAGGTATTGAGAGAGTGGTTGACTTTGTCCTTAGACAGAACTTTAAAATGATACATAAATGTTCTGCAAGAGAGACATTCTGGAATAACCTCGGAATGTCCACACACGCATATAATATACACAAAATACAATTCAAAGGTATGTGTACCAATTTTTTATGAGGTAAACAAAGAGACGTTGACTTGATGCAATATATTTCACAAGACTACAAGCAAGCATAATAATTATTTTATTTAAGATTACATCAGACTAAACGCTATTATTGTATTAGCAAACATATTTTTACCAAAATTAATACTGATATTTATCCTACTCTGAGCATAATATCCCTGTTTATATTGTGTTTAAAAATATGTGTTACACTACACGACAAATGTTTTGTTTAAACGAAAAATTTTAATTATTATGACCACCTAAATACAGAGCATATATATATATGTAATACCCAGTACCTTAAACTTTATTTTAATACAACCATCTTGTGTAATAGTAGTTGATTGTAATATCCGTTATTTACTTACATAATCTATTTACGTAGCATAGGAAATAGGAACACTTCCTTGCAGAAATTTTTATCGAATTCGAAGACACGGATGCAAATTTGATAGAGTTGGTGAGAGAGGTCGATTGAATTAATTTTATTTTTGATTGTATTTTGTTGTATTTTTCGTAAGGACAGAGATTAATGATGTTGAAAAACAAGAAAAGCCACAAATAACTCTATACAAAAGCTACACTACAATTTCTAGACTAGTTTAAAAAACAAAAAATGACGAGTAAAATTAAAGAGTATGGTTTTCCACACACATGCACACACACAGATAGAGAGCAAGTAAGAAAACGTGTGTTCAAATGTCAGTACTGATTGTGAGCATCTACAATTATTTTAAAATAATTTTACTTACTTTAATTAAGATATGATAATGTACATGATATATGATTTTAGTTTTAATTGTTATACATGATTGTGTATCAACTTGACGTATAACCTTAATTGTTAGTTTAACAAATATTTTGTTCAGGTATACACTTTTTAAAGAGGATCAATGACAAGGCGTTTCTTGATTTTGCAAACAAATAATTTGGTTGTGTGTGTGTTCTTGAATGTGAAATGAGAGCGAATATCGATGTGTGCATATGAACGTGTAATACACAAATCTGAATTGGATGGTACTCAAAAATATTGAATGGAGTCTAAATAAAAAATAAGAAATCGATTCAAATTTATAAAATGTCATCAGAGTAAAGTTGACAAAATGTTGAAAGTGTGCAAAAATGATTCAAGTAAGCTAAATTAATACTTAAGCAAAGTTTGTTGACAATTTTAAAGTATTATGATCATTCTTAAAATTTATAGAGGGAGAAAAGAGAGTTAGTTTCAAAATATTTAAAGCAGTCTTCAAAACAAAAATTCTTCAAGATAATCTATAGATACGGAGTGGAGTGAATGTGTGCATGTGACGAACTAGAGAGGAAAGAAAACTCGAGCAACCAGTAAATGATCGACAATGGTAATAATAAATTTGCATATTAGTAAATTTTGAATTTCTTTTACTCTAGTGAATTTTTAACGAGAGAAAACACATCACAACAACAAGTTTACAAAATGTTTATGATAGATACGTATAAAATATATGCATATTTAGTAAGTAAAATTGTGATATCGCGCAGCAAATGAAGGATAATACGGGGAAAAAACACAACAAGCTAAGTAGATAATTTTTTTACTCACTTTAATCTTTAGACTTTTGGAATATAAACAATTTTGCAGTAAAACAGTTTGTAGCTCCATTCAATATCTTGCAGTACTAAAGTTTGACATTTTCATTTGTAAATTGTTGTTTTTCGTACCTTTTAAATACTTGAAATAATGACATTGTTGAAAAAATCATTATGAGACTATAAATATTATCAAGTAAATATGAAACGAAAATGCATGACTTCCAAGGGGATGGTAGCAGTAAATTTGTAGAAATCATGTCTATCTTACCTTTTAACTAACAAAATAATAATGGACCTGGTACGCGTGTCGCTGTCAGTCAAAAAAGGTTAAATTTCTTTAAAAAGAAAAACATTATTAGGTTTTCTCTCTCTGCTTGTGAATTCATTATTCGTCTTTTTTCAAACAATCTTTGAATGGATGAAAAATAGAAGGAGAAAGTCCAGAGACAACAAGTCAATTTGATTCTGATATCTAATTAGAATATTTTCCAGCGAAAATCAAAATTGTAAAGATACACACACGAAACAAATATAGTTTTTTTTCAAATAAAAAACACTTGTCCATCCAAAATTCTATGATATGTCAGGAGGAGAAGAATTAAAAGAAAAAATCAGGATTCGTGGAAAATATTTTGTGGAAGTTTCAATACGTTCCATACGTTCGGTTGTGTACCTGTGATTTCAAATTCTATACTATGTGACTATATACTGTTTAAATAATATAAGATGAAAAGATAATATGATAAGCATAAAACTACTAACTTATCGTTATAGACATATTTATACATGTATATACAGTATATACTACATATACTATAATGTGACATCGGTAATGTGTAGTCACAGTGCAGTAAAAGAAAGGCAGAGTGCTATTAAAGTTAAACTATTGACTAGTAATTATCTATTTACTAAATATTAAACCAGACTAGTAATAAATTGTTCTGCTATCGAAGCCTCAGATTATTATATTATAAACTTACAACAATGTAGTCTCATGTTTCATGTTGACGCCTGTTTAGAAAGAAACGTTGAAAAGAAAACCATTTTGCCTGAACGGTATACAAAAATGTTGGATGTCAGAAGAAGGAAATAAAAAAAATATAATGTGTGTGACGTACCTAAAAATCAATTGATTTAAATTATTATGTAAGAATTTACCCTTCGTTTATTTTCGCTGCCTCAAGAAAGGAAAAGGAAAAACTAATTTTGAATGTTTACCGAAGAATGTCAATCTTATCTCTTAGTAGAAAGAAATGCATGTTAATCTTTGTTGTTGGAATAAAAGTCGATATTGATATATTCCACGATTACTATTTTCTGTCGTGTCTGTCCCGCATTTCTTTTTCATTGAGACTTGTTCAAGTTCATAATTAATAATAATTGCACAGCCCTCCAGTCAAA
>JAQHQX010000532.1:0-12349 GCA_034694425.1 Arrhopalites sp. Gr-Col-00791
TCCAAATTTTTGATCATGAAAATTCTGTCATCATTTTTGATGGATGTATAATCAACCCTCTAGGAGGTTAAATTCTACATAAGCATTTAAAGCTATCATCGTTTCTTTAACTACTTAATTGTCTAGTTTTGCGAACCAATTTTTTGTTTCAAAATAAATTTTATTTTCATTTTCATTTCCATACTCACTTTGTAATTTTTGATGGAGGGTTTACATAATTTATTATTTATTTTGTACTTGAATGTGCAATTAAATATTTGTACATACTGTGCCTGCGGTTGTGATTACCAAAGATCTTTATGGACATTTTAGTAAAGGACAATCATGGCTATTGCAAAAGTTTCATGAACCTGTCAATTTGTCACAGTCATCAATATTTGTAAAAGCCTAAAGTTCGTTCTGGATCACTTAACACAAATTTTAATATCCCTCAACTAAGAGGCTGACTTACAATTATTTGTGAGTCGTTAATTTTAATCATGTCTCCTAAACATCTAAAACCTTCTCTTAAACGGTCATTTCGTCTTGGAATAAAAATTCTGACATGCAAGAGCTATATAGACACTGCACAGTGTGCCAATAACAAGTGAGAAGCGAATGGTCTCAATTTTTTCGACTTGAAAATCATGAGAAAAATCATTTTTATTCTGACACAAGCAGCAGCTGGGGAGATTTTGGAGTATGAAAGTTTTCCAAAAATTATTTCTTATGAAAAAAAGTAGTTGAAGTTTGTTAAGTCCATTGGTTCTTATGGTAAAACTTAACAACGTCCTAGAAATCTAATGACAAGCGACGCCAAGCTGGAATTAGTCAAAACTTATAGAAGGGTCCCTTTCGATGAATTTTGCAAAAATTGGCTGCAACAACCTGCTGCAATCCTGCGTTTATTTCACAGTTGAGTTTGTCTATTTTAATAAGAAATGAAGAATTCCCAGTGAATGAATTTTGCTTTGGAGGAAAAAACTAAATATAAATAAACACTTGCATGTGCTGAAAAAGATTATAGAGGACTCTGGTAACCTCCTGCTTAAAGTGAGACATGTCCCTCATCAGCTTATTCAAAATGAGGGATTTATACCCGTTCGCTTTTTTATTGAAATTGGCACACTGTGCTGACAGGGCACAGTTCTCAGTCATTGCGAAATCAAGGTCACGTAATTAAAAAGTATCTAGAAGACTTAAACTCGTGAGGATAGTCATCAGGCATCACACTGTAGGCCTGTGGATGCATTTTCTGTCACACCTGGCAATCATAGTTTGACGAAGAAAACAAATTTCGACGAAGGTGGAAAAATTTTAACATGAGCAAGATTTGTAAGATATATAAAAACCAGTTTTTTCTGCCCAAGAAAATCCCAGTTTCAGTTCACAGTTTGAGGTTTGCCGAAGATTTTGTTCAAAAACAGATTATGCACTCACGTCTAGAGCCGATGTTAATAAAAAAAATTTCTTCTCAAAATAATGACAATTATGAGATTCAGTCTTCCTGTTGTGAGTGAGGAAACTTCAAGTTTGATTTGAAAAATGATTTGGAGGTGGGTGATAAAAATGTGTGGGGATGTCTGTAGATTCCATGAAACCAAATGCAAAACACAAAAAGTATGAGTATGAATTATGAATTGAGTAAACAATAGAAAATCATGCAGTCAATGAAATTATAGTTTGTACGACAATTGATTCAATTTTTTTGATTTTTACAATTTTATTCATTTTTTTTGATTTTTTAAGCTTTTGTATAAAATTTTGGAAATTATTTGACAAATGATTTGTGTTTGTTTTCGAGTTGTTGATCGTATAAATTAATTCAGTTCTTTCTGTTGATGGTGTGGTTGATTTGATGCGATGTTGAATTTAGTTGTTCAGTAAGGCCATTGACGTTCGCTGAAGCCGGGTCTGCATCGGCAACCACCAAAGCTTCCTCTGCCCCTTCCGCCAAAGTCAAAACCGCCTCTACCTCTGCCTCCGAAAGCGTCTCGACCTCTCATTCCTCCCCAACCGCCTCGACCCCTTAATCCAAAGATGTCTCGACCTCTCATTCCTCCAAAACCACCTCGGCCCCTTCCTCCAAAGTGAGCTCCACGATGTCCACAAGGTCTAAAAAACTCGTGGTCCTCCCCGAAATCTCCCGGTGTATGTTCTCGATAATCGTCCATTCCAAAATGGCATCGTAACTGTTCTGGCCCAAATCCACGTCGAAAATTCGGTCTGCCAAATCCATGTCCATGTCCATGCGGACTGCGTGGTCCAAAATCGCTTGGACCGCATCGCTCTCGAAACTCCCCCGGGTTACAGCCACACCGATGATGTCCCATGTCCAGTCCATTTTCTCTAGTACAATGTTCTCGGCAGTGACACCTACAAGCTCCTCTGTCATCATTTGATAGACCACCTGTGAATACAACCAAATTCAAATCGTTAGTAAATAGACAGAAAAATATTTGATAGTCTTAACGAATACAATAAACTTGACAAAATCTTCTACATTCGTTACTAGTTTTCATTACAAAAGTACTTGCACTTGAATTACTTTTGAATACTAAAGTTGTGACTTGATTTTTTTAAAATATAAAACTACAATCTGAACCATTTACGAGCTAAAAATTCTCTTCTGTTTGCTCAAGTTGGAAAATCCTTAGCTCAAATTAATTGAATTCAGGATTACAAATCAAATTAAAAAAGTTTACCTTCTGGTTGATCTGCTCTTGGCCCAGTCATGATAAAATTGCCAAATATCCCCGTGTCTTCCAGAAATCTTGAAAATCTTGAAAAAGATTTGAATTGTTTTTAAACTGTTGTTTGGGCACAGAAAATAGTTGGTTTGTGCTTAACAGAGAAAATGTTGTTATTGTTGATCTGCACACACAGAAATGAGAGAGGAAGCTGACTGACCATTGACAACAAAACAGAGAGGATTTTATACAAAAAGAAAACGATTTAAAACACGATTCGACTGTTCCCGCAACGTTTTGTGAAGGCAAGACGTTTGCTTGGAAAGTCCTTGAGCCATCTCGTCACATGGAGTGTACATACAAAGTTATACAAAATACTTGAAATCGCATACGAATTGTTATCTAATTCAACTCATGCGTACACCTGAGCCACGTCCAATCTTTGGACATCAACGTAAAATTCAAATTGAAATTAACAGCTTGAGCTGTTCATCACTAAAAGTAGAATACGTATTCTCCGACTGACAATAACAAAAGAGTACAGCGAACAGAACAAAACTTGTAACGTTGTTTGTGTAATGGGTTCATTGACAATGGGAATTACGTCATTTGTTTTGGAAATGCCAAATGAAATACGTAAACATCTGCATTGTCTAGAATTGTCTGGAAGCTGGACAAACGTCTACGTGACAACCACTTGTCGTTCTACAAGAGCCTCAGTAATGAAAATTGTGACGATACATGATCATTGATCTGATCGTCAAATCGTTTTCATAAACAAAAATGGAACATGATTGAAATTTGTTATGACCAGCTTAATTCAGTTAGAAGTAATTTCTGTAGGTTCACAACAAAATAAAGTTCTCTAATACTTGGAATTAACATCCGCCCCTTCATTAACGCTTCCGTATCATTTTGTCTCATTTATGTAGATGCTACTGAAAGTTTTTGTCACGGCCGGGGACTTTAATTCGAAGAAATGTGAAGTATATTGAATTGTTAAGCATTTCATTGAATATTCGATCGCATTTACAAAGTTTTGAACGTTTCTTTAAATAATTCACAATATTTTTTTTAACTTGAATAGTTTTTAATGCATCAAAGATTTGGTAATCCCTTTTATGTTATAGGCAGAGTGATTAGAAAACCAAACAAGATTTACCGAAAAATCTCCTAAAGAAAAATTAACTTTCAGAGGACTTTTGTTTTCTGCCTTGAAAACTTAACTTATTCAACGTTTGAGGGTTATTTTTCAAAACAATTCAAGTCCAAATTAATTCCAGTAGACGCTGATGGGTAGAAAATCCATTTTAAAGGAATTTTAAATATTGGAATGTGTCAATTGACCACATCCTACTAGGGTTGGATCATTAAACTTGGGATTGGGAAATTATAAAAAATAAATTTAAATTTTTTTGCAAGTCCTGAGTGGTCATCGATCTTGGATAATGACAATTTGCAATTAGAATTTATGGGAGCAATCAAAATGCATTCTGCATCCAATTAACTTGATTCCGCAATGAGGAAGTTAATAAATATGAATTAAGATTCATAAATTGAGTTTTGAAATGATCTCATAGTCGATCCATTGTTCGTTGGTACTGACATTTCATTGTCTTCCCATGCCCCTTGACCCCATCCCCTCGTTCATTCCCTTGATGAATTGTGAAGGAAAAAATGCATCATTTTTATGTTGAGTCCGTTGAGCGTTCAACTGATGTGGAATTTAATGACGCAATAACGACAAGGGAAAATAAAAATGATGGGAGTTAATGTTACGAGACAATAAACAATTTCTGGATCAAGTTTCAGTCAGGATTTGATATCTCCACTGAGGCTCAGAGGGCAGACTTGTAAATGAAATCTATGAAATGTGCAGACTTGAGTTATGAATTGAGATTGAGCAAACGTCAAGAATTTGAACTGCAATTACAATCAGAATTGGTATTAGATTGATGGAATAATTTGATGAACCCCCTTTGGTTTTGCCTTATCAGCATCGTCCCACGTCCCTTGTTCCATTTCCTCTCTGTCAACTCCTCCTCCTCAATTTCAACTTTAACTTTATTTTTACTCGGAGAATCAAGTCCAAACAAACCCAATTCTCAATTCGACAATATTTTTATCAGTTTAAATAACAAAAGATCAATTTCTAATTTTTTAAATCCACGTCAATTTCAACGCAGATCAATCCAAAGGACTTAAAAGGTACTTTAGAAATAAGCACTCAGACTAAATTGTCTCAAAATTTTGTTCAAAGTCAATTGTAATTCTAGTGGAATTTTCTCAACAAAATTGTATTGTAATTTCTTAAATTTTACAAATGTTTGGGATTTCAAGAAAATTTTTAACTGAGGTATCGGTTACTTGAAAATATTTTTAGGAAACGATGAAATCCTGTCCTGAAGATATGACTGATCTGTCACAATTTGACAATGGCCAAAAAAGAGTCCGATTTGAACAAGGTCAGAATTTAAATTTTTGAAGAGAGGAAATTTTATTTTATTTTATTGTCATTTATTCCATCGTAGTTTTCTAATAGAGACACAAATAAATTTTTCGAATTAAAAAAGGTCATAATTAGTGTATAAAAATAGAGCAGGTGAGTAAACGAGTTTCTGGGAATTCCATGACACAAAGGCAAGTTCAATTTAGACCGTTTTATCCTTTGAGCCTTTTCCTTTGTGTCTCAACCAAACCCCTTTGAAAATTCTAAATTAAAACAAGGAAGGTTCAACTAATTATAAATTTCCTTTGAGTGACAAAAACTTAGTTGGTTCATTCTGATTTTAGTTTATTTCCCTCTTTAGCGTCGTTAGCATCAGCTAGACTTTAGTGACTTTTTTTCCAATTGAACCAATAATTGTGCTTTGAAACTTTAGAATTTTTCATAATTTCGTGAGGAACAGCAACTGGGGCTTCTCTCGGTCTCTTTTTGCTTTTATTATAATTGTTTTCAGACAATTTCATTGGACCTTATAACTGAAACTTTTTTTACCAAAAGCCAAAGATTTTAATATTTTGAAAATGTCAAAGTGTAAGTGATAATCAAATCGAATTTAATAAGGACGACCAGCAACTCCCGGAATCTGCTTCAAAGGTCAGAATGTTTAAATATTTTAATTAATTAAGCCTGTTCATAGTACGAGCTTCATACTTTTGACAAGTTCTTGGAATTTTAAAGAGTTGAGCTCATTTTCATATTTTTTCACGGGCAAAGAATTAAAAATTAAATTATCGTAATGCTTTTAATATTGTCCAGGACAGGATTTCTTATAATAAAACTTGTGAACTATCTGGATAGCGTCATATTACTTTATGAAGGGGCATTAAATTTAAACCTTCAAAATTGTTAAATTCGCTTTCACATTTTAATTTCGAGTCGTAATCTTTTTGGCTGCCAAAATTAAAACAATCACTTACAATTTCAATTCTTGAAAATTTCAAGAATTTCAAATTCTTCCGATATCATATTAATTTTATTTTTTTGGAGCGGTTGAATTTTAATTTTGTCTCATCACATATTTGGGTTGCATTTATGAAAGAGTAATAATCACCATTTCATAAATTGGAATTTCTTTCATCGTATTCCCTGTGTGAACTACCAGGAATTTTATTGTGTGGAAATGGGTAGTAATTTTTGCTGCATCATTTTTCATTAAAGGGGCACTATTTTTTACTTCATTTGGCACCAAAGATAACAATTATCTTTGGTGCCAAATGATTCACTAAAATAATTATTATTTTAGTGAATCATCGAACTACTTACTGAGCTAGCAACTTTTAGTGATAATTATTTTCGATGCCACAAAATGTTCAGCGTTCGATTTCTGCCGGCAAAAATACAAATTTATCTGCCAATGGCAGAAAGTGGTCAAAAGTCGCAGCTGGCAAAAAGTGGCAGAAATTAAAATATGCCTAATAGATCTGTTTAATCTAATTAAGCATCATAATATTGGAATAATAGGCTTTGAAAGGTAAAAACATTGAATTTCATAATTTTCGAGAAATGAATTGGGAAGACGGCCGTGCTAATTCTAGCAGCGAAACGACTAAAAATGAAAATCTAAAAGTGAATTTAGTAATTTCGAATTTGATATGATATTCTTTCTTGACGATGAATGACACAGTTCAGATAGTTAACAATCGTTAAGAAACAAGACGGTGAACAGTCGAATTAATTTCGGCAAATTGAACCATATTCGACAAAGTCAGTTAAAATTCTGACTGTGAGGACCAGAACATGGAACCTTTTCAGGCACCGTTTACGCAAATCAAAAAAATTGATTCACAACTCTAGAGCAATAATATACACATATCAATCTTAGTTCTGAAAAATGGTCAAGAATAAAACTAATTAAATTGATTATTCAGTATCGACAAGTAACTTGCATCTATCAAATGCCAGGTAATGTAGATGCAGAACAACTCACACCTTCTCTGACATAAACAGATTCAGAAGCATCTTGTTGTGCAGGTTGGTGCTGTTGCCTTTGCTCACCCTTGGTAATTTCCTGAAAGTCATTGTCCTCGTCAGAATCACTGGTAATGCAAATTACTTTATGTTTATTTGATGTAGTGTTTACTTTGGGTTTATTTTCTGTCAATTCTCGCCCTGGGACAGTCAAGACAAAATCATGGTTTTTGGTTCCACTACATAAGACATAGTTTCATAAATTTATACCTTTGAAATTTTATGATCTTCGGTAGCGGGAGTTGGTAATCTTTCTTACTGAATTGCATTATATTAGCACGCACTCAACACTTTGAAATTGAAAAGAATGAAAAAATTTTAATTGCCGCAAAAAAGATAAGTATTACATTAATACTGTAAAAACAAATTAATGAGTTTCATTTAACAAACTCTTCAAAATAATTAAAAATTCACAAAAAGGGGTGATTAAAAAGTCAAAATTTGAAATATCAAAAAAATTACATCAAAGTAGTTGCGAATGAGAGAAGGCCCACTGACTAAATACCTTTGCTAAAAATTCGTATAAAAGGAAATGATTTTTGTTCCGTGTTCCAGTGGACCTTAACAGTTTACAATAGACTTCAAGGACAGATTATTGGTACCTGAAATGATTAATTAGTGGTATAGCGAGGGTTCAATAATATCATTTTGTGTAAACAGTGTCTGGAAACATCATGTTTCCTTACTAGCTACATCTAATTGTACGTACCTTACAAAACTATGTTTTTCTTCACCAGACACGACGGCAAATGATTCTTCATCATTTTCCTCATCAGAATAATCATTCTGAACTGAATCTGGTGCATCACTGAGAACTCTATTTGCACGTCAAAAGTCCAATAATGTTACCATTTCCTTTTTCCTTCACTAGTTAGAGAGGCATGGTTAGATAGGCGTGGAGTAATTATTTGGGGTTTCGACGGGGGGTGAGTCGATATTTTACCCAAAATTGAAGATAAAGAGGGTGTTGTACCAGGATTGTTTATAAATAAAACGGATTCTAAAGGTGGAGGTGAATTTAGACGAAGGATGGAATTAGTGGTAGACAAGGAAGAGATGTTGATTGCGAGAAGAGTTGAGAGGTGATCGGATCGTGATTTAGAAGGAGCGACAATGGACGGATATTTATTTCGATGCACAAATGACCATCGAGCAGTGTTACCTTTTTTTGCGCACTGAATTCCAAATTGGTAGGAGAGAGGGGTCTTTTGATTTTGGGAATTTTGGAGTAAGGGCAGAAGATGGGATTGGAAGCGATGGATCAACTTGGTAATGATTGCATTTGAGGTGAGAAATGTGCTTGAAACGCCAGTTGGGTCGAGGGGTGCAAATTTTAACAGTTGTGTCTGGAGTTTTCTGAGACGGCTGTACTCTTTATGAAAATTGTTGTTGCAACAGGGGGGAGATTCAGATGTTGCAGACCAATGAAAGATGATACATCCGTGGTCTGGAAGTTAATGTTCAGGGGGCCTAAGTCTAAAGATTGGTCGTCTTTAATTTCAGTTGTTGATGTTGGGGAGCAGAGACAAAATTTTATTTTTTGAAAGTCGATGTCTTGAAGCTTTTTTGCTATTAATTATTAAACTATTTTTGATATCAATCCAAGTTGTGGCGTAGGTTACTTTTGGATTGAACGTTATCGGTATGAATTCTCTTTTTTTTGACGAACATAAAACTGAGCAACTTCAATGTTGAAAGTGTATTTTGGAGATATCCAGTTGACTCGTAGGTATTGATTTTTGGTTAGCCGTGTTCAAGGATAACTATGTTCACCATTTAGTATTTCGACTACCCGATGGCCTTCCATTCTTAAAATTTCCAAGTCGAATTTTCGTTGTAGGTAATTGTAGTGACTTGAAAGAAGGTAGTAAAGTGTGGACAAAATGTGACGCATTAGTAGTGCATCAGGCGTCTCTACATTAAAAAGACATTTCTTTTCCGTTCAGTGAGAGCTAGGTTTATGGGGGTTTTAGTCAGAACATAGGCTTACTGATGTGGACACGGAATTGAATTCTTTACAAATGATTTCCTCAATTTCTCTTGAATGAATATTGGTTATTTCGTTAGAGTCGGATGAGGCGATGGAATTACAGAAGAAACAATGTTGTTCCTTTTGAGATTGTGTGGATTCCTCGACGAATAGGTTGAGGTCGCTTAAAGGGACTCATCAGGGATGGAGGTGAATAAGATTCTGAACTATTTGTTGATTCTTCGGTTGTACCATAATTTGAACATGGACTTTGAGATATAGATGGTGCATTATTTCTTTCTGACGGAGACAGTGAAGGTGGTGAGACGATGAATTGTTGAAGTCCTACTAAAAGAGGAGATTTAAATTTTTGGTGCAAGGTATATCTTGTCGTTTGTACAGGAGCAGGGATGCATGCTTCTTCAAGTAAATGTTGGTATCTTCGTCATCAATGTCAATTTCCTTTAATAAAGCGTCGTCAAACTCGGTCCTGATGGCACTGGAATGTCGAAAGTCAGTATGAGAATATTGCAGTAGACAGTGAGTACAACTATGTCAGTAGAATGCAAATTTACTCTTTCAAATAACACTTGTACTGGCTTGACAGTGGGGTTAGTCCTTTATGGGTTATGACTCCAACCAAATCATAAACGTGGAATTTGTTCTTGAGAAAGACAAGAAGGCTGGTCGTTACAATCTATATAATTAATAGCCAAAAGCAAACATTAATCAAAGCTGGCACGAATGTCATTTTAATATAAAAGTACTTACTCATCGATATTTGTTTACCCATTATCAGAATTTACAGTATTTGAGCAATTTATCAAACAAATATATGCATGCGTATAAAACTTTCATAGAATGCTTACATGATGTAAGTAAATTGAAGCTCAGTTTGAATTTCATATGTCCATGGACACGCAGCATTTAGGTCATATAATCATAGAAGAGTGTAGATAGTTTTTTCCGTGTAGTAGTGAGATGTGGGAACAGATTCTGGAAGTTCAATTCCTTATTTACTCACATTGAAAAAGAAATATGGAAGTAGTGCCATGGTAATTTCGGTTACTGTCAGCAGGTATTCTTTTTTACAGGATGAGCAGTTTTCGTTTTTGTGAAAAGTTGCGAAAAACTGATTGAAACATCTGGCGATTGAAGTCGTTGCGGTCGTCGATGGTGGCCCGATTTGATTATTCGAAGTTTCTGAATCGTTTTGACTATTGATCAATGACTGAAGTTGATTCTTAGTTTTTTCCTTTCGATTCCAAGAAATGTCGAGTTTCGGCGACACTGTAGCTGTTTTTCTCATCTTCGTTGTTGTGGACATTTTTTACTGTTTTGATACACTCTCTAAATGCTAAAAGTTCTCGACATTTAATTGAGCAGTCGGAACATAGGGTTGCAGATGTGGTGATGATGGAGTTGAATTCTTTGCAAATGATTTCCTCAATTTCTATTGAATACATTTTTGCTACTTCGTTGGAGTCGGGTGAGGCGATGGAATTACGGAAGAAACAATGTTGTTCCTTTTGAGATTGTGTGAATTCCTCGACGAATAGGTTGAGGTCGCTTAGAGGGGACTCATCAGGGATGGAGGTGAATATGATTCTGAACTATTTGTTGATTGATCGGTTGTACGATCACTTGGACATAGACTTTGAGATGGAGATGGTGCATTATTTCTTTCTGAAGGAGAAGGTGATGAGACGATGGATTGTTGAAGTCCTACTATATAAAGGAGGAGATTTAAATTTTTGGTGCGAAGTATATCTTGTCGTTTGTACAGGAGCAGAGATGCATGCTTCCTCAAGTACTTATTTTTCTGTTCGTCATCAATGTCTATTTTTTTTAATACAGCGTCGTCAAATTGGGTCCAGATATCACTGAAATGTAGAAAGTCAATATGAGAATATCGCAGTAGAAAATGTATGTGCATGAGTCAGTAGAATACAAACTTACGTTTTCAAGTAAAACTTGTAGTGGCCACAGAGTGGGATTATGCCTTTATGGGTCATTACTCCAACTAAATTATAAAGGGGGATTTGCTGACCTTTTCTTGCATGTAAGGAGAGATATTCAGTTGTTTTTTCGGTGCAAAATCAATTGTATCATCACCTTTCTTCGAACCAATATTTGTTAAAGTGAAGTGAAATTAGTTTCGCGTTGTGGTGAGATGTGTGTGCAGATTCTTGAAATTTATTGCTGTTTTTTACTTCCACTTGCTCTTCCTTCACAATTAATACAAATGGAGGATCAACCATGTTCAAGGAGTTTTGTACAAGGATGATTCCAGCAAACAATTTTCCATTTTTCTCGTGTCATGGTGGTCCAAATCCAATCACCCTCCGTCCATGATTTACCAGTTTAATCCCGAATGGAGAATCTTTATTGGTCATCAGGCTTGTGTTGAAGTCTGATAGGAGTTCCAGCTTTGAATTTGAATTGTTTGTGGTGAATGGGAAAAAGTACAGCTTTCCCCATTTTGTTGCTGTTTTGTTTTCCGTCTAGGATTATGCATACATACACTCAGGCTCCTTTGTTGAATCTGGATTTTCGATCACGGTAGTAGTAAGTGTTGACTTTGGGGGGATCGGAGTAGAATGTGACATGAACTGGAGTTTTGAGAGGTTCGGGAGTCAATTCGAAGTTATCATCGTGAATACTCGTGTTCATCAGCCATTGGTCGTAGCTACCTTTGCAAGTGGGGGAACAAAATGGGGAACAGAAATGGTTAAATTTCATTGCCACAGTTCAGTGGACAGTAAGACACCCACTTGTCTTCGTCAGTGAGCTTCTCCATCTTGTAGTAGAATTCTTCGGTGATCGGATTCTCAGCAGTGTTTTTTGGTAGAGAATTTTAGGTGGCTTGACAATCCAAAAGTTTTGGACTTCACCTTGTATAGCAGTGCTAGCAATTGAGAAAGCCTTTCAGTTGCAACACAAATGGATCATATCACGATAATGCAACGGTACACGGATAATATGTCTTCAAGCAACCTGAGTGGTGCTGTAAACTCACATTAGTGCAAAATTGAGATAAAATGATATGCGTTTCAGTGAACTTTGAAGTAACAATGTTTGAGTCGTAAATAAAATTAATTTCGTAAAATTTGACAATTAAATTCATTCTAAATTGAGGTCAGAAGAGTGATAAATATAAATCAAATATAAATGCATTCAACTTCACATTCAGGGAACTATTTGCTCATTAGTTTATCCATTAAGATGGGCATTTCA
>JAQHQX010000533.1:0-12345 GCA_034694425.1 Arrhopalites sp. Gr-Col-00791
TCACGGTCAGACTGAACTCAAATTTTGGCGCTATTTTAAAACCGGAGATTCAGCTGATCTTGACATTCTGGTACAGACATTGAAAACCAAATTGAAAATTTTATACTTTGTACACATGCACTTTTCGATTTGGATCAACAACGAGTTTTACTAAAACAGTTTTGATTTAATCTAATTCAAGATTAGAATTTGTCAAACCCGTTTTCTGATATATTTGCCTGGATTTTGTATCTAGAATCAGGAAACTCATTTCCTTTGGGCTATCGGTGAAACGGATGAAATCCAGCAACACGGAACTGACCGAGGTAGCGACCATGTCAACATTTTGGAACCACCTCCACTTCACTTTAATCGATCCCTCCAACTAAATGACAAAGTCTATGTTTCATGGGAAGTCGACAATATTGAAGAAAAAGTCGTTTTTGAAGTAATCGCGAATACAACTGGATGGATCGGTTTTGGCATCTCTACTTGTGGTTCTATGAACAATTCAGATATTATCATTGGGGGTGTTTATCCCAACAATTCCATCTATTTCAGTGTACTTTAATTTGAACATTTAAAAAAAATTATCGTTGATTGAATTGACTATAGTCAAAAGGGACAACTAACCGATTTTTTCCAAAAAAAATTATTTTCAGGATCGAATCGTTCGGGAAAGAGATCCGATAATCGATACAAAACAAAATTGGTTCCTCCTGGGCGGTTCTGAACAAGACGGTCAAACAACACTTAAATTTTGGCGCTACTTCCATACAGGAGACAAGCTTGAAGATATCCCAATCTTGGTCAGTTCCATCATCAAATTTTTTCTTAATTTTAAACGCAACATCTAGACTCAAAATTGAGAAATGTGATTTCAATTTTTTTTAGAACAAAGAAACCCATTTCGTTTGGGCTATTGGAATGTCAGACGAAATTAAACAGCACAGATTGGATGAGAGGGGTAGCGACCACGTCAACATTTTAGATCCAACTCCAGTGGATCATGAGGAAGACCATAAGCCCGACAGTATTAAATCGACCACGTCAATTCCAACTGAAATCAACATCCAGGAATTCACTGTGGCCACATTGGGCCAATTCAACGGCCAAACGGAGGGGCAACCAATTTACATGGCGGTAAACTCTAAAGTGTTTGATGTATCCAAAGGGCGAACATTCTACAGTCCAGGTGGGTCTTACTCACACTACGCGGGTCGTGATGCATCCAGGGCATTAGCTACTGGAAACAGGGCCAATGTTAGTGATGACTTTGATGAGCTCTCAGACTTGACCGTGGCAGAGAGGCAAGAGCTCGAATTTTGGGATGCGTTTTATGTCAAAAAGTATCCAGTCATCGGCCGATTAGTTAGATCCTAAGTAGTGGCAGTCCATATTTGAACTGTGAAAAAATATTCCAACGGACCTAACGACACTTTTAAATGATTCAAACTTATATTTTCAATTTCTGCATTTAATTACATTTTCAACCTCTCTCTAAATTGTGCTTTTGTTAAACATAAAATGTAAATAAATATTAATGAATATGCAAACATGATGGAAAGTCTACTTAAGCATCCGGATCTTCCGCCCTCACTCAAAGTTGAGTTGTGTCGCAAATTTATTGAATCATCCCATTAAAAACCAAAGCCAAAGTTAAACCTTATTAATTAATCTCATGTGGATTAGTAAAGTTCCAACCTTTGAGATCCATCGATTTTCCTGTAAAAAAATGGCAAGTCAAATGATTCAGGATGTATCATCCTGTAGACTGACGTAAGATGCATGAAATACTCTTCCAATCATCCAACTCGATGGTGTAGCCAGAATGTTCATAATTATCACATTTGACTGTGCATCTGAGTACTTTCCTGTGAGTACAATCCATGAAAAAATTCCTGATGCTGTACAAAAAGTGATAGCTCCAAAAAAGCCTGAATCAACCAGAAGCTCAGGTAGAAGGGACGGACTAAGCCGAAAGTGAATAGAATCTTCCAAATAAAATATCAGAGTTTGATCGCTGCCTCCATATTTTCCCTTCCACTTGGTGTACTTGCAAAGGCATCAAGTTTAACAATGAGAAAACTCGAAGAAGGAGGAAATTCAGCTTAAACTCCTTTTTAGTCAACATTTTCTTAAAGTTTTCTACTACTAACTAACTCGATGGTACTACGTACATAAACAAAGTACGTACACTTTTATAAGAAAATTCAGTTACAAGTGTCAGGTTCAGGGTTGTTAGTAAATACAATGTTCACGTTCACACCCGTCTCACCAATCCACGTCCTTGCACATGGCACTTGGAAATCGATATGAAAAATTTATAAATTGAAATGTGAATATGTATTTTTGTCAAAAAGGCTTCGATTTCGATGAAGGAAGTGGAGTGACTTGGATTTTGGCAAGAGACGTTGAAGGCGGTCGATTTCTAAGTGGAAATTTGAGGTTGTTGGATGTGACCAATATGAAATTTACTGATATCCAACTCTCGCCAGAAAAATTAGTATATTTTGTTAAGTTAGTTTTGACAAAAATCATCCCGAAATCGTAATCAATTCCCGTTTAAAATACTTTAATTTTATATAACTTTCGAAATTTCAAAAATTTTGGCAAGGAAACCAAATGAGTTGGTCAAAACAGAAGACAAGGAAAGCAGAAAATGTGCCTCCGACGAGAAGAAGAGTATTGGGTCGTAAATACTATTTATCATAGTTTCCAAGAGAACCATTAATACTTGAGAGGGCAAATGGCAATCAGTTTTCAAACATATTGGGACTTTAGTTCTAAGACACTTCAGGAATGAAATCCAGTACGGTACTCTTAGTACTCGTAATTACGTAAAATGTGTGGCTGTCTCCAGTTTGTAATTGGACTCACTAATGAAATGGAAAGAGTGAAGATTACATTAAGTGCCGGCGGTAATATCTTTTTGAGGCTTCCATGTTTAAAGTCTGGGCCTGGAAATATCAAAAGATTTGCACAATTTCAGTAGACTTGAACACCTCAACTCGTTTGGAACCGCAACCTCAACTGAAAGAATCTGATGGTATTCAGTTGTACAATATTTTTTTATGGAATTTATAAAATTTGAGGTCTGATATTCTGGAAAAAATATGAAAACGTGTATTACACGCCACATTGTGCTACTTTCAATAAATAAGCACCTTTAGCCCAAATTTCGAAAGGAGGATGTTGAAAAAATTTTTAATTTTAATAGACACGCACTACCAAACCTCACGTTGTGGTAGAATATTAAGGCTGAAAAATAAGAAATTTCCAACGAAAAAAATTCATTAAAATTGAGTTTTGCAATTGAACACCTTAGGAATATTTCGATTAAGATTCCGATCAAATGCAGGCATATGCAACCCCCATACCAGCAAAATGTTCAAGACCTTTATTTTAACTAATTTTGAGTACAAAATTCAGCTGCAGAAAGTTACCGGATCAAAAGTTCTGAATGATTGAAGATGCTCAATTTTCCATTTAACATATGGCGCGTTCATACGAATCCCACTCAAAATTTCCAAATCTCCACAAACAATTTTTTCGCCAACAATTTCCCTTCAATGCAACAAATATACATAATTTTCATCAGAAAAACAACTAATTCACAAAGGCGCTTTTTTATCCGAATCAGCACAATGTGCCATGGGTGGAAAATTTGTCATTTTTTAATACAGATTAGGAGTCTGAATTTCGGAGAATATAAAATTTATTGACAGATTTACAAAATTTCTACATGGAGCAGGTAGGGAGGTACTAGATAAAACTGACAATTTTTGAAGGAGGTTCGATGAAAATTTTTTGGCACAACAAATTTTTCTCTAATTTTCCTTCATATTTTTGAAGTTTAAGGAAGAGGCAGCATTGTGCTTCCCAACAAGATTGAAGTGTCCACTTTGATAGACGTTTCAGCATCAACTAGAAAGGATATGGAATAAAGCTGAAGTAACTTCTCTACTTTATTTGAAGCAACAGATATGAGGAAAGGGTACACCAAGGCGTCACACAGTGTTCTGGATTCAGAAAAAAAGCAAACGAGCACAAATGTACTGATTTTTGGGCGAAAGAGAACCCCCATGGGGTAAAATTGGATGGAGATTCCAATTTTTGTGTTTATTTTTGATTACATCGCCACCTTCACCGGATTTTCAAGCTTTTTAAAATTTTCTAATGTACGAAAATAAAAAAGGTGTGTCAAAACTTTATATTCATTCCTTGAAACTTGATGTATTTCAATAGTATAGTCATAAAGTGATATAATAATCTTCAGTAAGTCCAAATGAACAGAATGCTGGAATATGTTGTCAATAGATTATTTCATTGACAGTAAACACATTTATTATTTATAATAGATGTGACTAAACCTCCTACTCATTTTATTTCTTGACATCGCTTAATATAAGATGGTTTCTAATGTAATTACTCAGTATGAGAACAAGTAGAATCCATTATGTAATTGATTAAATTTTCCTGATTATGTCTTTGTTTGCGGTTCTTACTGGTTAGAACCAGTAAAAGCGGCAAGTACTGATTTTAACCGCTGGCTTTTACTGTCCTGGCCCGGATAATCCTCAAAAAATGGCTTTTACTCGAATCCTAACCAACAGAATTAATTTCATCGGCCTTCTCAAGTAGTAGTCTAATGACCATCAGGATTTAAATGGACTTTTAATTAATAAATGACAATTGCCAGCGTATGGACGACATTTCAAACACTTTCAACAACACACTTGGTCATGGCCAATTTTGAGCTGTTCATTAACTTTGACAGTCCTTAAACTTTTGTTTAAGAAAAATCAATGTTGGCACAAAATTCAAGCCTCCGTCCAGGCAGGACAAAATAGACAGAAATTCTGACCACAAAAATGGACAAAATTAGATTTTCCATCAGAATATTTCATTGTTTGAAATATTCTTTATTTTGTTTTTGTGAATTTAAATGTTAACATAGAAATTCACGAAAACACGTCACAATAATAAATTAATTGCCAAAAGTGTTCAAATGGCTGATTGTGAATTGTCACCACCAAAGAATTTTTTAAAGTTTAATTTGCTCGAATGCAACGTAAATCATTCTCTATTTTCATATCTTATCGTCATCTACCCTCACTCTTTGCGGTAGTGCAATCTCGAAGCATTATAGTTTATCGTACATGCAGAAAATATGGTGCATGTTCATTCATTTCATTCTCTTATTACCCAATAAAGTAATTCTCATATCAACTTTGAATTCTCAGAAATGAATTGCCATCAAACTCCTCAACAAACATTTGTACTGCATTTTCAACAGAAAATGTCAAAATGTCAATGATTTATTTCTAAAAGTAAATTTTCAATGTGACTCATATCACAAGAGAAGTCATGGAAATCCACATGCATTTCATTTCTTAGACTTTTCTAACGACCAATGGAAACTGGAGCAAAATTTTTTTTAAAAAGTTCATGGTTGATTTAATCAAATCTACTAATGGAAATCATTTTAAAAAAAATATTTTGTTCTTCATCTCATTTTGCATGGTTTGCCTTTTCTGCGATTATGGAAATCTAAATGTCAATTTCATTTGAATTTTTTGAGGCTTTTCAGTGGAAAAGTCAATCATCCAGTTTTATTGAAATGTTTCTCTAATATCTCATTCTAAAACCAATTCGTCCACATGCTATTGGTTTCTGTTGGTCCTGTCACCACATCCAAACTGGTATAAAAGCTACAGGATGAGCACATTCTTCTTCAGTTTCCAAACTTCACCAGCCCCAATTTCAAACTCATTTGGTCTTCTACAACTTCTACTCAGTCGCAATCTTAATCCATTTATTTTTCGTAAGTCTTAAAAATCTCAACTTAGAAATTTCAAGTTTTTGTCTTGTATCTTCCAAAACATTTGAAGCCAACTAAATAAAATTTTAACTTTTATTTCCAGAAATATTCTGAATCTCCATAATCCATAAAATCAGGTAACTTGAAATGTATTTTCGAAACCTTTGTCGCATCACGTTCCTATTGGGTGTCCTCATTGGCACAATATCCTCGGCAATGTCAGTAGGTGGCGATCCAAGATCGAATTTGATTTCAGGCAATACCATATCTGTAAGATATGAATTTTTTTAAACCAGATCTTCAACTAAAGTTAATGCTCGACATTTGGGTGATCAAATTGAAATATTTTCTTGAATGCAGGACACAAGTGATAAAGTTGCTGCAGCTGCTATCTCGAATTCTCCTGTTCAAACTAATGAACCACAAACCCCTCAGAAATTTACTCGATATCTCAAATTCAATCACAAAATTTCCGTTTCATGGGAAGTTGATTTGGCCAAAAAAAAAGTTTATTTTCACGTTGTGGCCAAAACGTTGGGTTGGATCGGTTTTGGCCTTTCCCCGTCCGGTTCTATGCAAAATGCAGACTTGATAATCGGTGGCGTTGACTTCAAAGGAGATTTTTATTTTTCTGTAAGTTCAATCAAATTCAGTGTCAAAACTTTGAATTTGCATTCAATGTCAGTTTGGTTTTCTCTTCACTTAATTGGGATTAATTTTATTATTCGATGTAGGATCGATCCATTAAAAAAAGGCGTTCAGATTCCTCCATCGATGCGGAACAGAATTGGTATCTTACCTCGGCCTACGAAGGTCATGGCCAAACTGAGTTGAAGTTTTGGAGATATTTTGATACAGGAGATGAACAGGATGATCTTACAATTTCGGTTAGACTTGATCACAAGTTTCATTATCTCAATTTCAAAATCTTTTTGATATTTCGAACAACTTTACGGATCTTCTGATTTTCTAGAACATGGAAACCAACTTTATTTGGGCTTTCGGACTGACTGATTTCATAATTGAACATGGAATGGATAGAGGGAGCGCCAAAGTCAATATTTTGACTCCTCCACTTTCTAAATTTACCCGTTTCAAAAAACTCAACGATACGTTTGCTGTCTCCTGGGAAGTGGATAATATTCAAGAGAAAGTAACTTTTAAAGTCATAGCGAAAACGTTGGGTTGGGTTGGATTCGGTCTGTCAGCTTGTGGTTCCATGAAGAATGCTGACCTGGTCATCGGCGGAGTTGGACCCAAAAACACTTTCTACTTTGCTGTAATTACATATTTTGGATCTGGATTTCAACTAATTTTAAAAATCCAATTAAATTTTGAAATATACTTTCATTTTTGATGTAGGATCGTTATGTTGGTGAACGGAATTCGATGCCAACGGTTGACAAACAACAAGATTGGCATATCATCAGTTTTTATGAAGGTCGTGGGCAGACTAAACTCAAATTTTGGCGCCATTTTAAAACCGGAGATTCAGCTGATCTTGATATTCTGGTACAGAAATAGAAAATACAATTTGAAATTTCATACTTCGTACACACTTTTCAATTTGGATCATCAACTAATTTTACTAAAACAGTTTTGATTTAATTCGATGGGAATTTGTGAGGCCTTAATTGTAAGTTGGCTGATAAAAAACTTAAGTATCAACTTTTTGTTGTCCAGTTGGTGGTATCCACAATTTTTAAAATTTTGCGATTCGATTTTCGAAAAAATTTTATCTCGGATAATTATTCAGATCACTTGTAGAATTCTGATAATTTTTTGTATTTCATTTAAATTTTCCCACACTAATGATTAGACCGTTTTCTGATATATTCGCCTGGATTTTGTATCTAGAATCAGGAAACTCATTTCCTTTGGGCTATCGGTGAAACGGATGAAATCAAGCAACACGGAGCAGACCGAGGTAGCGACCATGTCAACATTTTAGATCCAACTCCAGACAGTATTATAGCGACCACGCCAATTCCAACTGAAACCGTCAATCGAAATTTCACTTTGGCTACATTGAGACAATTCATAGGCCAATCGGAGGGGCAACCAATTTACGTGGCGGTAAACTCAACAGTATTTGATGTATCCACAGGGAGAACATTCTACGGTCCAGGTAGATATTACTCAAATCTTGCGGGTCGTGATGCATCCAGGGCATTAGCTACCGGAAACACTACCAATGTTAGTGATGGCTCTGATGATCTCTCAGACTTGGACGAGTCAGAGAGGAAGTCGCTCGAAACTTGGTATGCGTTTTATGTTGATAAGTATCCAGTCATCGGCCGATTAGTTTGAGCCTAAGTAGTGGGAGTCGATATTTGAACTGTGGAAAATTATTCCAACTTACCTAATGGCACCTTTAAATGATTCAAACTTGTGTTTTCAATTTCTGCATTCAATTACATTTCCAATCTCTCCCTAAATTGTCCTTTTGTTAGAAATAAAATGTAAATAAATATTAATGAATATGCAAACATGATGTAAAGTTTATTTAAGCATCCGGATCTTCCACCTCCCTCAAAGTTGATTTGTGTTGCAAATTTATTGAATCATCCCATTAAAAACCAAAGTCAAAGTTAAACCTTATAAATTAATCTCATGTCGATTAGTAAAGTTTCAACCTTTGAGATTCATCGATTTTCCTGTAAAAAAATGGCAAGTCAAATGATTCAGGATGCATCATCCTGTAGACTGACGTAAGATGCATGAAATACTGTTGCAATCATCCAACTTGATGGTGTAGCCAGAATGTTCATAATTATCACATTTGACTGTGCATGTGAGTACTTTCCTCTTAGTCACAAACTGCTCTGTATGTGCAGAGTAGCTTGTGACTGTATTGTGATTGTAGTTGAGAGGAGAGGAGTAGAGTAGAGAGTTGAAAGACCACTTGAGATTTAATCAGCATTTTGACTGAACTGACTGTGTGGAATGTGCTTGAAGGAGCACAATACATGGACTAGGCTGAGGCAAGGACAACGTCAGCATTCGCATGACCACAGATAAGACAAAAAAATAAATAAATCCTTTTGGACTTGGATCTTGAAACGTTCCACTAATATTTCTACACACTCTGCACACTCACTACACTCACACTCACATCCAAACTCCAAAACTCCTCTAAATACTCTATTCCCCATTCACTATCCAATAATCCACATCCACATTTAATCCTAAGTCGTTAGTCGTTTCGTGAGCTTCACAAAATTTTTTGAATTTGTTTCAACAGTCAGATTTTAATTTTAAGAAAATAAATCCTATAATTTCAAATGTCGAATAATTCAAATGGGACACCATTCAAATGGACACAAACGTCGCCAGAATTGTTAGTGGAAGCTGAAAGTAGAGTTTTGTCTAGTAAGTTGATTTTTTCAAGGGGTTATAAATTATAAGGCAGTTAATTAAAATTGATTAAGAATTTGATTGAATGTTATTGCTCAAGAGTAGAAATTTCAACAAGATATTTTGATTTTTGCAGAATTACGCACATCTTACAAGGGAAGGTATGTCAATATTGGGCCAGTGGCTGGTGAGGAGAATTGTCAAATCTGGACAATATCCATGAACGACTGGTGTAAGGATAAGACACCATTGGTTTTAGTTCATGGACTAGCCGCTGGGGTGGGTTTCTGGACATTAAATTTAGATAATTTGGCTGCTTCTGGTCGTCCTATTTATGCTATCGATCTCCTTGGTAAGAAATAGTACACATTTTGAAAACTTAATTGAATTTAAATATTTTAATTTCAATCGTTTCTGAATCATAATTTTATTTAAAACGTAATTTGTAGGTTTCGCTCGTAGCTCCAGACCAAAATTTAGTACAGATCCAGCTGAAGTGGAAAAGGAATACGTCAACTCCATAGAAGAATGGCGGAAAAGTTTGAACTTGGATAAAATGGTTCTATCTGGTCACAGTATGGGGGGATTTATATCCCTCGCATACTCCTTCTCGTTTCCTCAGAGGTCCGTCTTTATTACACTTTATTTACATCTCAATTTGCAATTTTCGCTAATTTTAACTATCGGATTGAACTTCAATCCAAGTGTGGAATAATAGTTGTTCTGATAAAATTGTGAAATTGAATTAGAATTGCCCACCTCATCCTAGAAGATCCCTGGGGACTAAATCCAAAGCCAAATGAAGACGAGAAACCTCTACCATTTTGGGTCAAAGTGGCGGGAGTTGTGAGTCGTTCCTTCAATCCATTGTCAGCTATTCGAGCTGCTGGCCCCTTGGGTAAGCTCCATCATTCACAAAATTAAATATCCATTAAGATGTTGACCTGTCAATTTGAATATTGTTATTAGGACAGGGCATGATGGGCCTTTTGACTGGAAGAACCAACGACAAATTCAATGCACTCAATGAATTGGGCTATGGCCATACTGGTGATATCAAGTTTTCTGAATACGCCTACCACTGCAATGCTCAAGAACCATCGTAAGTCAACCAAATCAAAAACCCCCAAACTACATTTCACAATTTCTTTATTACTTTAAATTTTAAATTTGACAGCCTAAATGTTAAATGTGAAATGTGGAGTTTGGAAGTGAGAACCTAATTTTGAATTTGTATTTGTATTTTTTAATTTAATTGAAGGGGCGAAGAAGCGTTTAAAACGCTGAGTGATTTCGTATGGGCCAAGTTACCACTAGTAGAGAGAATTCCCTTTCATCTACGACCAGAAGTTGACTTGACAGTAATTTATGGCAAAAATTCTTTCATTTTACAAATTTCTTTAGAAAGGTTTCAACAACTTCGCAATGGTCCAGTATCTTATACAAATGTCCAGGTAAAAAGATTGATTGTAATTATTTTGGGTTTCAACTAATTTTATTCGTCATAACTTTTATGGCGATTTGCGTCGAATTGTCGTAAATACTCGATCTATGGCCATAGCCAATTTAGATGGTATTTGGGAATGGGCCATAATTCGAGTAGTTGGCTAACATTAATGTGGTGTCTCATGCAGATTTTGGAGGATGCTGGACATGAAGTGCATCTGGATCGGAAGGAAGAATTTAATCGCATTGTCCTCGAGGCGTGTTTCAGAGCGGACGATAAACTTGGAAATTAAAATTAAATTTTGTATTTTTATTTATTTGATTGACTGAAACTTGAATAAACATCACTAGTCCGTACATAGTTTTTGCTTTTGATTGCAATTCTCAATTTCATGTGACTTCATTTAATTTTAATATTTCACTAGAGTCCTCTCAGGTCTTTTCGGAACAAACCCATCTTGATTGGAAATGCCTTTTGGGATAAAATGGTTAAACTAAATACTCACGCAACATTCCAATTGTATCATTTGTGGAAATGAAGCATCGTTTTTTCTGTACAGAAAACTTTGTGGTAGCAATTTTTAAGGATAATCATTTAGAATCATCATCCCTAGATTTTCTCCACATTTTCAAAAATTCGACAACTTTGGTATGACCAAATTTTTCTGCATCATCCAGTGGTGAATAGCCCCACCTGTGTACATCATCATCACATCAAAGAAATTAATTTCAACTGAATTTAAATCTAGTCAAAAACTATGTGTGGTATTTTTTGTGGCCGCAAAAAAATCAATTCGGCCGCAATTTTTTTTAAAAAGTGCTTTCGGGTATTCTCTAACCTTAATAACTGATTTCTATTTTTTGCAGCCGTTTTCTGCTTTTTTTGCTGCCACAAATACATTAACCCGAAAAATATATTTCTTGAATATTCACAAGTTGCTAATTAAATTCAAATGGTCATACCTGTCCAGACATTTATCGGATACTTTGCATTGCCTCAGTAAATATTCAACACATTCCAACTGCCCTTCAGCTGCTGCCAAGTGCAGGGCCTACATTTTCGAGATATGCCAAATCCACGTTAAGAAATTAGTTCATAAAAAAATTTAGCTGTTATTTTTTTCTCAAGTATTTTAATGGAAACTCCGGTAAAAATATTGAAACTCAAGTAATTATTTTCATTAAAATTCGGGTAGGTGGCGTCAATGCTTCTGAGTATCCTCTAACCTAACTTAACTTTAATTTTTTTGATGATAAACTCACCGTGCGTGCATCATAATCAGATGAATTCATATCCATATTGGACAGATGATGTCTCCTCACAGAATCCAAATCACCTGATGCGGCAGCAAAAAGAAGGTTAACGATATTGAATCCTTTTGTCTCATTTTTAAGTCTCCTCGGATCAATTTTTGTAGACTGATTTTTCTGGTCTTCATAATTATGGAAATTGAATATCTTCACTAATTCCTAAAAAACCCAAATCCAAATTATTTTTAACATCAATTTAAAGATTCATTCCATCAAAATTCAACAACGTTCAATGTTCAAATTGTGTTCTCCAAAATATCGAACTTGAAACCATTTCTTTTATTCGACAAGGACATTCATCTCTCTCTTCAAGGACCGTATTCGAACTTGAATTTATACACTTGAAAATGACCACATACTCAACTAATTCCAATTAGGAATTAAGTCGACAATTCAATAAAATGAAATAATTCTAAATAAAAGTAACT
>JAQHQX010000534.1:0-12343 GCA_034694425.1 Arrhopalites sp. Gr-Col-00791
CATTTATTTAAAAACTGCCATTTCATTTAAAAAAACTGCCAATTCATTTAAAAAAACTGCCAAATAATTCATAGCCATTTTTCTCCTCCTCCATAAAATTGATTTTGTCCCACTCTACCCAAAAAGAATAAATCCCAGATCCTAACAAGCTTTCCATCCGCCTCATTAAAATTCCATCACACTTTTCATTGGTGACTTCATGAAAATAATATCCCTCTTCCCCAACCCTCACAAAATCATCTTGGACATTCCAATTGTGGGAATATTTGGCACGCCCATTTTCCTTCATAAAAAATTTAAATTCTTTCCAATTAAAATTAAAATCCTTTGCAAGTGTGAGCAAAACTAAATTCTTTCCATTTCCTACCCTTTCAATTATTTTTCTCAATTCAGATTGACATGCAATCTGGGTATGTCGAAATTTGTCAAAAATTTTTAAAAAATCTGCATAGATTTTACAATTCTTAAATTTTTTAGCACAATCGGACCAATCGAGACTCCCAGATTTTGTTTTTTTTGGATTTGGTGGACACAAATTACGGCATCGCCAATACAAAAGTTCGTGCCTTTCTAAAACGGTCGTGAAAAAATGGCACTCAGGAAATTGTACGTAATTTAACATTTTGCAATGAAAAAGTAGAAAATCAAGTTTGGTTTTTCGGGTTAACTCTTGGCAGCTACTGTCTCGAACCGCCAAATATAAATTTAAATTCTCTGTAGATCTCAATAGATCTTGAAGAAATCGCCATTTTGTGATGTAGGGATAACTTAAAGAATATTCAGATTTAATTACTCCCTTGTAGAAATTCCCTAGAACGAAACAAAGGAAGAGCCACAGTGTAAAAATTACTTTGAATAATTTCTTTTTGGAATTTTTTCTGCCAAAATTTTCCCGCTTCTGGTACCAATAAGGCTTTGAAATGGCAGGTTCGGTGGAACATTGATCCAGCAATATGGCACTCAGCCATAAATAATTTTCAAGTAAAATCAAGAGAGAAACAATCAAGTTTTGATAGTGAATTGTACCACCACTAGATGAGGTGATGGTTTGGCCGCATAGAAATAAAAATGATGACAATGAGGCAACAATTAAAATGGAAATGAAGAGCAAAATCCAAATTGATGACTCAAAAGGAGACAAATAAATGTCAATTGAAGATTTAATCCGCTCCACATCAACACCCGTAATGAATTTATGGGATTCCATTTTTCCTACAGGAAAAAATTGTTCTCCCTTTTCTATGGAATTTCTTTTCCCAAAACGGTGAAAATATTTGAAAATTGGTAGTTGCTGTCCCATGACGAGACTTTGATTCAAACCTGAAAGGAGAGTGAAGGTGAGGGTATATTCCAAAGGCTTCCTTTTTGAATGTTGGCGATCATTTGGAGAACCTTGGAAATTTTGAATAGAGTTTTGGGTTCTTTGTAATTCATTAGTATAAGGTGATTCGCTGATCCAAACAAAATTTTTACCTTGATTGGTCACTTTTTCAAAAAACTGTGTTGTCAGAATCTCATAAAAGTTTTTTGTACTAGTTGAAACTTGTTGGTAATGAAAAATATAGAAATGAGTTTCACCATCTGATGTGCAGTGAGAACAAACATAGATGGCGCTTGTAATCGAGATGTGAGTCAATTTAAAATGAGAAATTGTAGGTGAGAGATTTAATTTAGATTTTGAATTTTTTAATTGATCCTTTTGCTTTTGCTGTTCTAAATTGTTTATGAGAGTCTTAAAGTTTGTTTGAAGATAAAGAGGGGAGAACGAGGTTTAGGTCGATATTTGAGGCGAAATTGTGATTCATTTAAAAGTTCTGAGGTGATCACAAAGAGATGATGTGGATTAGTTGGTACATGATTTTTAAATGCAGTGCCGCTGATATCTGATGGGAGACCAAAAAAATTATTCCAGTCTGACATGTGTGAAAAAATTCTGTGCCAATCTTGAACAATATTTTTGATGGTTGATGAGGTGGGATCGAATTTTGATGGAAAAATGTAAATGACGATGTAGGATAGAAAATAACGAACTGGTTTCATGAGTCCAATTTTTAGCCATTGTCTAGTCGAAGTTGGTATTGATGGGAATAAAGGAATTTCTTGTTCCAACGTGGAAAGAACAAGTGGAGGTGTAGTCAAAGTAGAAGGGCTGATATAGTCGAAGGTAGGACAGTATTCCACAAAATGGATAAAACTACAAGATTTGTAAATTTCGTCGAGAAATCCGGATTCCAGACCAAGGATTTTGGATTGAGTTGGGTCAACTTGGATTTGCAGTGAGGTTTTGAATTGAAGTAACATGAGCATGAAGCACAATTTTTTTTTCATGTGATCATCCATTCAAGGAAAATTTAATAATTGTATTCAAATTCAACTAATATTAATTGTAAATGGTTCCTCAGGAATACAAACTGGTCGTGTTTGGAATTTAGAAATTAGAGGAATTACGAAATTTCAAAATTTGAGAAAAATTTTTTCATATGGAACGTAATGGAAATTGTATTTGAAGAAGGTTAAGGTTTCGAAAGAACCCATCAAGAAAAATTTGGAAGGTTGTGGGTAACTAAATTGAGTTTGAGTTTGAAAGAGATCAATTGAAGTGAGCTCGTGTGAGTATAAGTGAAATTTACTATTTACCTTAATGGCTCACGTTTAAGTTGAAGCAATTCTGCACGAATACCATTTGTTTAGTTAACTTGAGTGCCACTTTCTAACAGAGGCCGATTTTCGAGTGCTAGAAAAATCAACAAAAGTTTCAACCAAAAAAATGAAATGTAACCACATTTGAAATGTGGACATTTCGACTCGTCAGAAAATGAGTCCTCAAGAATAAACATGGACATGTCTTTTCATTACTTTTTTTATCCAATGATGTGTATTAGTAGGAAAAACCCGTATTTGTATTATCATAATTCAAGTGTCCCGAACTAAAAGCTCTCTTGGTTTACTTTCAATTAGTCCAAAGTTTTTAAAATGGAGGTCAAAGATGATTTGTAAACGAAGGAGCTTTTAATTCTGGATGCCTGAACTAAAACCAAGAAGCTGAAGCCAAAAAATCTTTGTTAGTACTATCACCAGTTGGTCAAAAAAAATTAAACTTTATTTTTAAAAAAAGTCAGGCTGTTTTACAATAAACAAGTTGCATAACAAATTGAACTTGCACTTAAAAATATTTGTTAATGAAAACTTCTATTGTACTGGTCTAAAATTAAAAAATGATGAAAATGAAAAAGGAGACACTTGATTTCGTTGTGTTGAACTTTCCATACACCATACAAAAGGTTGTGATCGCATAAGCGAGCTTTGCTCCTAAAAATTGACCAACATTTTCATTTTTATTTCTCTTGGAGATGAAATGATTGTTATTTTGTACGGCAATTGTGATTTTCAGCTTAACTAGGTCGACATGATCATTTTGGTCTTTATTAGAGCTCGTATCTCAGTGGTGTTCTACCAATTTTGAATCCAAATAGTACTGGCACGTTAGCGTGCCATTTATCATCATTTCCTAATTGTTGAGAATTTCATTCCCGATGAATCATCAGTGATGATTCGTAAATATTGACCATCAACTCTCCGTAGTTTCCCCCATACAATTGATTTGCTTGTCAAGGAATTCTTAGTCTCCTCTTTTGTTTATTAAAATTATCCATTTTATTTAAACTTCAAAAAGTGTGAGTTTTTTTCTATGTGTCTCAGAAACCGTCAGAAACCGATATGGATTGATAGGGCGTAGGTAGTGAATGCGTCATTCATTGGCGGCCTAAGTAAATTTTCAGTGAAGCGAAGCTGCCATCCTGAAATCGCCGCTCATGTCCGATTCAGATTGAGTTGAACTAGGAACTGGAGTTGGATGTGGGTTCCATTCTGGCCTTCCTTTTTCCCAAAATATTTGAATACTTTTCTCTAATTGCTGACCACCTAAATCCCTACATCAAGTCCGAGAACTTGTAAAAATTCCACTTGCGGGAAATGGGTTTACAGACAAAAATTCCAAAGACAAAAATAAAATTGTGCAATCCGATAAGATGTCAGAGAGTACTCGGAAACAGTATTGAGAAGGGTTGTCAGAGTCAAGGCTCGTTTAGAGTGGACAGAAAAGAAACATAAAAAAAAACAAACATTTTTATGCTGGTTCCTATGACGCGCCTAAAAATTTTAAGTTTAACTTAAAATTTTTCTGCTAACGGAATAATGTAACTTAGAAGTATCTCGTTTAGGGGTCTTTTCCACATTTTACTTATGGAAAATCGCTAAACAGATAAATTTTGACATTCTGAATCGGAATATCTAATCAGAAATATTTTACGACTTGTCCTTTGAATACTATAAAGGCCTTTGCAAAACGAACTGCAGCAGGGACCCTGATGTTCCTAAAATTCTGAAAAAAATCATGCTGATAGAGGAAAGAACACTGTATCAGTGGCCACTTGGTGTATTACCATAATTCTAATTTAGTGGCCCCTGTCTTGGGTTAAATTTTTCAAGGAGTTTCACAAAGAAGGCCATGAATTTTTATTAATAAAACAGATTGCAGAACGATGAATTGTCCTTTTTTCTACTTGTTTGAATTTTTTCAGAATTTTAGGACCATCAGGGTCCCTGCTACAGTTCGTTTTGCAAAGGCCTTTATAGTATTCAAAGAACAAGTCGTAAAATATTTCTGATTAGATATTCCGATTCAGAATGTCAAAATCTATCTATTTAGCAACTCTCTATAATTAAAATGTGGAAAACATCCCGAAACGAGAGACGTTCAAGTTGCATTATTCCATCGGCATAAAAATTTTAAGTTAAACTTAAAATTTTTAGGCGAATCATAGGAACCAGCATAAAAATGTTAAGTTTTGTTTCTTTTCTGTTTGTTTTCTGTCAGCTCTAAACGAGCCTTCATAGTTGATTTTCAATTACTTCATATTATAGGACCCAAGTCAAGTGGTCATATTTCTTACATAGAGCTCGTTAACAAGCCTAAAATTTCATTTTGACCACTTTCAAGTTAATTAATCAGTTTTTATCAAAAACACAAACGCTTCGAAACTAGGTAGGGTCCAGTGTAACTCAAAAATGGCTGCTCGAAATTGGCAAAAGAAAAATCATCATCGTGTAGAGCGTGAAAGAGAAAGAGTACGTCAAGTGACATTTTCAACACAACTAAGGTAGTTTTCGAGAAAAAAAATCGCAAAGTTTAAGTTTAATTGGAAAATCTTTGAAAAATTCAAACTTTGGGATTTTTTTTGACCGGGTTAGAGTTGATCTCGAAAGCTGAAACTTGGCAGGTAGTCTTCACTAGTACTAGGGTCAATTTCAGAATTTTTTTAAAATTTATCGTCAACTTTTTCTGTTTTTGTTGAAATCAAACTTTCCCAACACTGTTTCCTTAGGCCATCCAATTGATCAGAGGGCCATGTTTTTGAAAATTGATTTTACAATCGATGAAATCGTTTTTTGCTGATTTTATGTACCAAACTGATAGATTTTGACCTGCTGTGTACGGGGATACTATCAGAATAATTTTATGACCTCCAGTTGGGTCACAATTAGGAGGTCTGCCAAATAACATGGTGCGGTGACCCCTGACATTCTAAAATTCTGAAAAAAATCAGAGTGATAGTCAAAAAGTTGCTGAACAATATTTGTAATTCACTTAATCATTATTTTTAGTCCCATGACCTCTGTGACCGGTCAAACTTTCAAAGAGCTCAAAAGAACAAGCTCAATATTTTCTAATAAGTGAATTAAAAATATTGTTCAGAATCTCTTTGAGCATCACACTGATATTTTTAGCTGATAGTGCCTCGATCAAAACTTTCTGGGTCACCTCTTGAATCTTGTCAGAGATGACAAAATCCGTGTTGAAGATAGTGACGGTGTTAATGTACACAATGATGACAATTATACACTCAAAGCAAGAGATGAAAGGGAAGTGGGGAATACGAAGAGATTTGTACGCTACAAATACAGTTTGTCCGTATTTTGACTTCATTTGTCAGGTGACCTGTTTCAGAGCGATTGAATCGACACTTTGACGTGCTCTTTGCATCCCAAGTCCATTTTTTCTGACTTTTGCACGACTTTAGTTTACAAAGAGCACTTGTGCTCTCTTGATTGATTTTTCTACACAATTTTGATAAGCACACACAGGGGCAACTTAACTTTTAACAAAAATAGTCCGATTCGAAGTCTATCTCGAAGTGATCTGCTAAAATGTGAGCAGAAGATCAACAACTTTTTGAACAACGAAATCTACAAAAATGGGAGTGGAAGCTCTCTCCATGGTCGAAAATTGCCCGGATTTGATTCCCAAATTTGGAATGGACAGGCAGAACGTCCTGTAAAATTCCCGATTCTCCCTCAATCGAAACTTTTGTGACTCGATGAAAGCTTTTTCATTGACTTCTTGAGTCTTGTCAGGGATGACAAAAGCCGAGTTGAAGACGCTAATGTACAGAATGAGGGCAAGCATACAAAAAAACAAAGAGGCAAGAGCGAAAAGAGGATCGGACAACGCCAAACGAATTGCTCCAAATCCACCAAAAATAGCTAAATTTAGAGCAATCATTTTAACCAGAAAAGTAACAGTAGACCAACTGACATTGAGAAGTACGAGTTGGAGATGGTGAGTTCGAGCTACCTTCTGAAATTCTTCAATGTCACTTCCACAAAGACCTTTCTTGACAAATCTAATTGAAATTAAATGGATTCAAGTTAAACAATTTGTTCGTGTCGAGATACTTAAATCAACGAGGTTCATCGTAATTTGTAAAATGAATTTACATGGTCGATCCAAACCGAAATAACTTTTGTGATGAGAGGTCAAGACTCTGAACGAGCAGGTAGATGAAGGACAACAGAAAGTAGGCACCATAATGACCAAATGTGAGATAAATCAGGAACATCAAGCTGTCGAGGATCAGACAAATGGAGATGGTGAGAAAATTGTGGTGGTTGATGGGCACCAAATTTAGGAGAGCAGCTGGAAAGTGCAAATCAGCCGCGTAGACTAACCAATAAACCAAAATGAAAGGAAAAAGGGCAAAGGGAAGGTAGGAAATGAGAAGCTCGTTGAAGGGTCTTCGTTCATTCGATCTTCCATTTGGCTCCGAATTGTTCTGTTGACCAGTAACCTCAGTCTTTTCTGTTATTACGAGAATACAAAGAAATTCATCAACAACTTGAATATTGTTAATTCTATGAAGAATCAACTACAAAAGGTGTTTTCTGATTGTAGTCAATTGTTACCTGAAAGTTTTAAACATTCGTTCAAGAGTTTGACGTTCAGTTCAGGCCAACAAACAAATGCAGATTGTCCACAACAATTGAGAATCACAAAAGCAGTCGATCCCATGAGCATGAGTGAACGTTGATAGAGTTTTGGTTTTCCAAATAAAATCGAGTAAATTGTCTGACACACAAACTCAAAAGTGTAGCATTTCATAAGAAATTGCCAAACTCTGAATTTGTATTTGGACCAAATGGAATGGTCATTTGGAAAGATCCGGTGACTTTGTTCAATTTGAATGGGTAAATGTGGAGGAGGCAACAAATTTGAAAAACTCTGAAATTCCACTTGCGTTGATTCTTGTTGATCATTTTAGGAATATTTTCTATATGATGTTCCTGTTCAACTTATTTCAATTCCAAGATGAATTTAACGAATTGGATACGAATTGGAAAGGATTTCGGAGTTGGACGTAATCAAAAACAATGTTCAGAGTTGATTTCGAATTTCTAGAATAAGTTAAAGGTAGTGCATGGAAGTCTCGAGACTTCCATGCACTAGTTAAAGGACAAATTCATATGCAATTAATAGTAGGCGCATACCCGATGAATTTTAGATTGTCGTTTCTTGTAGAAGTACAATTGCACAAAATCCATGGTCATCGCAATTAACTTTAATTGTAATATGAAAGTTTGTTTAATTCGGGTTTCGATTCCGTCATCTTAAAGGCCATAATTGAATTTATTGTGCCATGGCAAAATAAATTCGTAAAACCCTTAAAAATTGCAGAATCGAAAAAAAAACACCCGGGGGTATTGATCGAGAGAAGTTTTTCAATTTTTTTAAGATCAATCGGGCCATAAATGAAAGTTCTATAACCCAAATTAAACAAACTTTCATATTACAATTAAAGCTATGGATTTTGTGCAATTGTACTTCTACAAGAAACTACAACCTACAAGTACAATTCATCGGATATGCGCCTGGTGTGTTAACTGTTATGTCTGTAATTACATTTTGAAGGTACTGAATAATATTAGTTAGGTTTCGTGTCTTTTTGATGTGGAGCGGTGGACGATATTGTTACTGTGAATCCTCTATAGTTTCTGTTCCCTTGAAAATTTCACACTAATGGACTTGTGTGAGATATATCGATTTGTGGATATTAAAACTATGTACATAGTTGGAATTTCCTGTTTGAAAATGAAAAATGGATATTTTCAATTAAGATTGCCCAAGAGTATTTGAATGTATTTTCACTTTGAATTCTTTCCAATTGTTAGACGTTGACGCAGAGAAACTTTTAACACAATAAATGGATGTTTAGCTAAAACTGATGATGTGTGTACAAAACTTTAGAGTACAAAATGAAATGGGCGACCAGAGCTACCATGAAGGTGTCGTACAAAAAGAAATCTCCTTTACACATTTGAACGAATTCAATGTCTACTTGACAATTTTCAAAGTCAAAGTCTATAAATGGCCACGGTCTTGATGGAGCTATCGGAAAGATGTGATTGAAATTTAATAAATAATGCTCTGGTTATTCATTTCGGTGCTGCCGAGGAATATAAAGTGTCCATCAACATCAAGGCATATACATTCCAAGCAGAAGTGGAGGTTCATAATGAGATTATGGGAACTTATCTACTTACTTCTGTCCTACTTGGTTATACAATTTAGAAGGTGTTTTAAATGAAAAATAAACACTAAAACCGGTTGTACAAAAAGGCGGCTAAAACCCGTTTCAAAACGGATGTCAAAGAGCAGGATTTTAAAATTTTATCTCTCGAAGTGGATGTTGAAAAAACCATCAAATTACAAACATTTTTGTTAAACGTTGCAAGATAGTTCACTAATTAATCCGACATCCCTGTAATTAAGTTGTCTACGCAAGTCTTAATATATACTTTAAGACACTTCCAAACGCTTGTGGAATATCTCGATTTTCTTGATCTTACCTTGATTTTGTCAGTATACCACCACGACCGTTTCAACTTGGAATATTTTTCACACAAATAATAATTTGTATTGTTTACTCTGAAACACTCATCATGATTTGATCTGATTTTAAATCTACCCTCAATAAAACCATTTAGCTCCATGGGGAAGCCCATTGGAGTTTTTCGAAGAATAATAGTTAAAGATAGTTTTCATACAAAGTGGCCGACTATAAATCTCGCAATCATGACCTCATAGTATGAGGTCAGGGATGTGCATGAGGCTCATACACATCCCTTACCGCTAGAACTATGATTGCTGAAATAATTTGCGGTGCGGTCACCATTATTCCACTATGGCGGAATATGTGTAATTATTAGCTCAATAGTTTATTCATCATGAAAATTCGAAAATCAGGATTTGGCAAACATCCATCAATCAAGGCCGTTTTTGATGGATGTTGGCTTACTGGTCGGAAAAAGTAGTGGATATCGTTATCGGACTCATTATTAATTAAATTTTTGAGAGCTCGTCATTTTGTGAATATTAAAACTAGATAAGGATTCAAACACTCAAGTTACCTGAGCATTATGGGGTTATGCACAAATTTACGTAAGGCAAAAGGTAGTGGATAATGGGTCCTACTTCACTTACAAACCCTTACGTGGGTGGTCATAGACTCAAGCATTACGTAAAGCAAAAAATTGTCACCTTTGTTGCATTCACTGTAACGACTACCGGAACCATTTCAAAGTTCTCATTTCACCGGGAATAAAATGAAAAATAGTCCAAATATTTAATTGTGGTTCTTAATCCTGTTTTCATTAGATTTTAAGAAGGCAAGACAATCATATTCATGGTTTTTAATTAAAGAAATGTTATGTATCTTTTCCAGTTTTCAATAAACCTGACACTTTTGTAGGTCCACGAGGAAAATGACATTGACAACTTCTGGAATGCTAATAAATCAGATTCTCAACTCATCAGCAACAAAATCATAGAGCTGAATAGTAAATTTAATGTACGTCAAAAGCAACTGACAGGTTATTTTTCAACTAGTGTTGTTTATTCATCAAGTAACAAGTCCCCAACTGTAACAATTGACCTGACTAATCCGAAGAGGAAGAAGGCAACACCCGTTGACAGTAGGCCACAAGAAGAAAATAATATAGGCATAATTTCAATAATGAAAACTTATTAGGTTTTCAGTCTTAAAGACTGAATAATGTGTAATGTGTGCATATATATTATGCAGATTTTATCCATAATGTATGTTGGATTCCCAATTTTGTTTATTTATAAATTATTGAATTATTGAAAAAACCTCGTGTCTCCAATGCAACAAGAATCAAGAACAAAATTATTGATCTTCAAGTTGTCAAAGAAGCTGGAATAGCAAGTGAGAATCAATCAGAAGAATTGAAGGAACATATACATATATACATGATATAGCTCAAAACAATTCGAAGGAAAAAATATTGCACAATCTTAAGTTAAATCAGGCAGCTCAGCAAAAAATCAGAATCAAAAGGAAGGCTAAACTGCAGGGGCTTAAAATTCTTGAACCTGAAACTTATGAAAAATGGATAAGCCAAACCAACATAAATTCGGATTCACGGGGAAACCTTAGCCAAGAGGGCCAACAACCACTGCTTTTAAAGACCATTGTTGACATAGTATGACCTGATGCAGCCACTGATGGCTGTAAACGAACCAAAATAGTGAGAATTTGTATGACATTAGACTATTTGCGAGAGAAATCGCTTCTTCAAGGTTAATATAGTACAGAAAGTAAACAATTTGTTTTTTCCGAACTTGTGAGTCAATTTGATTTAGGTGATCATCCAGGAATAATTTGCCTCCAACTTTTACTAACATTTCGGTTTTGCCATTTTTCTGTGCATGCTCAACCATCTTACTCAATTTTTCTTTAACTTGAATCAACTTTTGTTTGTTGGCCACTCTGAGAGATTCTATTTCTTTTTGAACCAGCTTGTCAAATTTGTGTTCTTTTACAGCTTCAATACTCCCTAAAATTGCAAGAACTTCTGTAAGTTTTTCATCCTCTAGGAATTCTTCTGTGAAACTTTCATTCAATTCAATTGTTAAAGCAAACTGTTTGAGTCCACTTTCTTGAGCTTCTAAAATGTATTGTTCCAAGGTCTTTTCATTTTTCATAGAAATTCCTTCAAATAGTTTTGTGATTTCTGTCATCAAATTCTCAGGGGCTTTGTCATCATGAGCGTGATATTTATTACTCATAAAATTATCAAGATTTGTCAAAGCGGGATTTGCTGCTGCTTTATGATTTGCATGAATTTCTTCAAGGAGAATGAATTTACAAAAATCTCCAACCCCATTTGATATTTCATCAATGTAAATGTCAATAAAATTTTACAGATTGACAGGTTCTGGTTCCTTGGACATGGTCATGGAATTTGGCTAAAATATAAATGGCAGTTTTTTAAAATGAAGGATATTTGTCAAAAGTGGTCGAAGGAACGATTTGTTCGGAATGGAGAGGCCGATGCATTGAAATTTTCCAACAAAAATGTCAACAACAATAAAAATTTTCAAAAGGAGGCTATTTATGGTCTCAAAGTTCAAATATCAGCCTATCAATGGGTGAAAACATCTCCAACATTTCACATTGTTCCACAAGCAGATGACAAAATTTTATGTTCTGTAGCGGCAAATGGATCTTCACCTGTCACTTCAGCTGTGGTCAGGAAAAGGAATCAAGCATTCAAATCATAGGAAACGTTCAAGTCAAATTACTGTAGTTTCTATAAAATTGTTTTCTGCAAATCAAATTGGGCACAATCAACTTGTACTTGTGTTCCATTTTTGAAATTTTTTGAATGTAAACATATCTATGGCTTTTAAGTGTATAATGGTGTTCAAAAGTTTTCTGACCAAGCTAAAGGCATTCCAATTTTTCCAAAAAAGAAAAAGGGGTGAACCAACAGGAACCAAAAAAGGCCCTCATATGAAGAGCTCAGAACCAAAACGGGAAATCTGCATTTTGGGGAAAAATGCGATTTCATGTTTAAAAAATACATTAAATACTCGTCCATCTATTTTAGTATTGCATTAGAATTAGTTATTTGTCAAAATAATGTAGTGATTAAAAGAAAATTAAATTAAAAGGCAAGTATTTCTTGTCCATTGAAAATTTTG
>JAQHQX010000535.1:0-12337 GCA_034694425.1 Arrhopalites sp. Gr-Col-00791
ACATGCATGTCGGTGTTTCTGAAGTAGAAGAGTAGTCATGGGCTACTAAGGAACAAAAATGTACCCTGTGTACGTGATAGAGCATACAGTTTGTTATTCTCTGTTGGTATGGGATGCGATGATGAATCTGCATTGGTTAGGGTAAAAGTCTCACGTTATGAGCATAATAATGAAGGGGTCAAAGGGAAAGGGAGAAAGCGGATGAGGATGACATTACAAGTTTTCTCGTCACAAGTTATTGTTCCATGGCTACCATCAAAGTGGGCGTTGAGGTACGTATGATGTACATGTTACAGTGGACATTGGGAATGTATGCGTGTGTCCAGAGAAGGTAAAAGTTGTTTGTTTCCGTTGGCATGCTACGAAGTCACATAATAAATATCTTTGTGTGTTGTACATGGAGTCACTCGTATGAATTGAGAGGGAGGGGAAAAAATGGACTTTGTCATCTGTACTGTGTATATTATATTGGACCATGTTTTTTTGTCGTGCAAAAAATTCCTATAAATATGAATTTTGTTGTTTTTTTCTATACTGGGAAAGAAAAGGGTTAGGGATAGAGAAACAGTGGTGACCACCCTCGTGGTCGTCAGAGTGAGAGTGTAAGACGTGATGAGAGAGTCTGATGGTAGGATGTGAAGAGGATGCTCGTTGAGCAAGTTACTGTGCAGACACTGCACATACACACGTAGATGTACATTGTACGTGTGTGTGTGTGTACATTCGCTTCATGTTTAGATGTAGCGTAAAGCATAGAAGCAGTAGGGAGAGGATAGTGGTGGTGCCTAGCTGTAGAGTTGTATTTGGCAAAGAAAGATATTTCGACAGGGGCACAGCTGAAACATTACACATCCTGAAAATCTCTTGCGATAGATATGCCTTCTGCCCCCAACGAAAAATCAATAGTTCTGTAGGAGTCGAGGAGAGAGGGAAAAGAAGCCCTCCTCCTGTCTAGTCAAACATTCGAGCAAGGAAATATAATGTTCGTCTATCTACAGCGGAGCAGAGTAAAACTTTCATGTGCATACTTCTATATACTGCATCTAGCACATACATAGAAATGGAGGTACGGTATATATTCAGCCTGTGTAGAGAGATACTGTTATACAGTCACAAAGATGGGAATGGTCTCATATGTAACATGAGCAGATATTTTGTACGTAAGTTTCGTATGAATCGGAGAAGGAGAAGTATACGGCACAATTTCTCCGAGTCTCGACTAAAGTTCCGTTTGTACCCCCTTCATATCTCTCTCTGGCAAGCACATCCTCACACTTTCATTTTCGTTTTCCTTTCCTTGCTGACTGTCTGCATGGACGTGGATGTAGAGGTCTCGGAAAATTCTCCATTTCATTTCATTCCCATTCGTCGTTGACTCATTCCTTCATTTTGTCTCCCTTACAGTCACTGTTGGAGTGTCCTCCTCCTTGGAGAAATCTATATTCTAATCTAATGTATTTGCCTGTGAGAGTCATCTTGCATAGCATCTCCTTGGTATTCCACTGATAATGTTTACTGTTGTGAAACTAAGCGTATTGTTTGTCGTCTGGGACTAACTCTTTGCTCGTTTTTTTCCTCTCTCTCCTCTAGCCTTCTCTTTGAAAACAATGGAATGAGTGTAGAAGGATTTGCTTACAATTTCCTTGAGCCACCTCGTACACGGACAAAGCAGATGTGTGTGTATATTTAAGTTAATGTCAATGTAGAAGGGACGTGGGATGAAGTGAAAGGTGTATTTGTTATTTGCACTTTGTATACTTAGAGAAAGAGACTGAAGCAAAGATAGAATGAATGGCTAAAGGCTTTCGGCATACTTTTCACCCCTCCTCTTCCATCAAGTTCAAGTGGCTTTACGTATCTGCACATACATTGTGTAAAGGACTTTTGCCTTTGTCGTGGCCGTGGGCTTTGAGACTTAGTTTGGGACTAGACATGTTCATGTCGTGTGTACTCTTTTCAAGACTGTCTTCAAATAATATATATTATTTAAGAATTTGTGTACCTGACACATTTCTCTATTGCTGTTTTGTGAGAAATTATTTCTCAATTGTATATTGTAACAGAGGATAGTAGATGAGTCTTAGGCTTGGCCTTAGACAGGTACACAACACAATAGAATAAAAAGCTAGATGTGAGGAATACAAGAACTGTAAATGGTATACTTTGGAATCTGGTGGAACATGGGATGATGGTGGTGGTTGCTATAGCTGTGCTGCTGTGATCAATTCCACGCATGCCAATGACATAGAAGAAAGTCATGGAGAAGGTGTGGAGCAGTAGGGATTTTTTTTTACTTTTTTTAGAACTAAAAAATGTTTGTACAGCTAATGTGAGGCAGTGCGTGTGTATGTAGCATGTAGTGGTCTTAGTTTAAATTTAAATTCTTATCTGGCCATCAGTCAAGGTAGTGCTTGGAACTGTGGGTGTAGAGTTCAGGGAATGTAAAATGCAATGTAAAGAAGGAAGGAAATGAGGGTTGAATGAGTGGGGACCTCAGAGAGTCTCTTGGAAGCAAGACATTAGAGACTAGAGAGGTGTTCTGGTAATATAGTTTAATATGTATATCAGTATGACTTTTCAGTAATGTTGTGCGAGTGGGTGGCGGCTTGGCGGCTCGAGTCGAGAGTTTTACGTGCGTTGGTTTCGTGACTATAAATCAGAGTTGTTCCATCTTGTCTTGTCTTACTTGTAATGATTTTGTCATCAATCAAGGAGTCTTCGTTTGGATGTGGATGCTATGGCAAAGACAACGAGGGGGGCCCAAGGAGGGATAGAATATTCCTAATTAATTTGGCTTTTCCTTCAACTTGCCTGCACTCATTGTCGATTACCTTTGTTCTGTTCAAGTGTGCATATTGTAGCGGAACCTTTATATGTCTTGGAGACAATCTTGTAATGAATTGTTTGTGCTTACACAGACAAGAAGGTTGTGTATTATCTCGTCTCATGTTTATTATTTTTGAAAAATATTTGAAATATCAGGTAGTGACGGATTGGCATTTGACAGTTGCAAAAACTGATTGTGGGTGCTGTAACGACTTGAAGTGGATCGGAACTTTTTAATTTTTTGTCTTTGTAGTCTCGAGACCAAAGATGGTACTGTAGACCCTTGTTTGAATTGAGGATGTGACTTTCCTCGAGTTGTGTGGAGTAAGATATGGTTATAGTTTATAGGAAAAAGGTTATTTGACAAGTCAAAGGGAAAAGGATGGTTAGTCTAGCAGCTGTGACGTGGCGTAGCGTGGCGTGCCGATGACGTAAGGACTAGTCACCTTTTTACTACGACTGGTACGAGATACTCTGGGTAATGAAATGGTTCCACTTGAGATGACTAATGCTTATCGGAAGGATTTGTATGGAGAGATATGAAGAGGAAATCAAGTTTGGCTCCACTCTGAGGCTGCACGGACTTTTCCCTTGAAATTTCTCTTCTGTACATGTAGAACGACATGAACAGAAAGTGTATAATAAAATAAATGTATACAGATTGCAAGGGTACAGATACAGTTTATAGCTATACATGTGCATGTTGAGGAACAGGTGTAATCTCGAGAGAATTAATGAGACCATGTAAATTATGTGTGTGTAGAACACTTGACAAGGTAGCTACTAAAGATATGGAGTTAATAGGTAGTAAACTTACACGTTTTCAAAGTCCTCATCCATGCAGGTACATGGAGTGTAACTGTTTCGGGTCTATGTGCACATGTATGGATACAAAATAGGTATGTTTGTTGCTAAACTCTATCTACTCTACCTTCAGTATCTAATCGTCATCGTCCTAACAGTGTGTGTGAGTGTGTGGAGTAAATGGTAGGAGGAGGGGGGCCAATGAGGGTGAATCTTTTTGCTTCATCGATTTACCTTTTTTTCCATATAGAGAAGTGGGAGAGAGGGAAAAGATAACGAGACGACTTGACTGTTCCTTTTCTTGTCCTAACTTAACTATCCATTTAGTTGCTTTGACGACGGCCAAACACATGCATATGTATTGTGTATGGTTGCATATAATGTACAGAATGTAAAATGTAAGACCAAGTTGATGGTGACAGTGATAGAGAGTGACAGACGTGAGAGTTTGCTATTTTTATTAAGCAAGGTAGGCATTAGGCATACACGAGGATTTGCCTACTTGTTACGGTTCCCCACACTCTAGAGTCTATGTCGACGTGTAATAATAAAATGTTGTAACCGTTCGCACATGCATCCTCAAAGATTACCAAAAAGGTATGTGTTTTTTGTGCTGTAAAGTGGGTTTTTATATGGTGTTATATAAGGTCATATGAGGTGGTGTGGTTCTAGTTAATAAGTTTGTACAGGCTTCTTCTTTGCACGCTGTCTTATATGTCTGAGGCAACTCTTGTAATATGACGGAATGCCACTCATACTGTGTGGTTGATGAATTGAATTTTTAAATTGTTTCATACATTGTCACTGACTAGACATTTTATGTAGAATAACTAGGGTGAAGGACGACCTCATGTGGTTTAACAAAGGGCTGTGTGCATCGCCTAAATTACATGGATTGTCTGTGACATACAAGTATAGGAGGGGTGACAGCATGTAGTAGTTTGATGGTCGTATTATAGGTTATGCTGGTCTAGTCTAATGTAGCGTGTTTAAATGGTCCATGTAGAAAGAATGTAGAGTGTAGTGAGGTGGAGTTTAGGGGATAGTTCCCAAGGAGTGAAGTGAATAATATCTATATAGTACACTGTACTTGTACAGTAGTGTTTGGAGGCAAGACGATGAGCGTGTGGGTTCTTTATACAAGTGGTATTGTGTATATGCACATTTGTACATGGTCGAGGATTAAAGCACACACACATACACACTTGTGTATGTACAATATAAAGTGTGGATAAAGCAGGAGCTCGAGAGTAGCGAGTGGATGGAGGAGAGCAACCGGGGTGATGTGACGTCTTAATAATATCGATAAGCTCTCTCAACCATCCTCCCCAAAATCCAATGTATGCATCACAGTTACAGTGGGCCTGGGTTTAGAGATAGAGTTTTTGATGCGTAGATGGGATGATGTAGGAGTACACATGGAGACGTACAAGGTAGAAGGTAGGTTGAGGGGAAAGTAACAGTAGTGGGTAGGGAATGTGTGTGTGTTTGTGTGTAGTGAATTCGCTACTTTGTACAGAGTCAGAGCCAGCTGAGCGCGTCGTCGACCCTACACTTTTTGTACGGTCTACGTACATCTAGCGTATAGAGAAAGTTAAATGGAAAAGGGGGAGAGAAGATTGTCATTGCTGGGAGGCATCATGTTTCTGCTTTATATGTGTAAGCATGAGTGTGTATGTATTTTGTACTCTAGACTCCACAGAACGTAAAGAACCTCGTTAGACTTGTGCTTGGTGTGTAATATAATGGATAGGAGGTTGGCGGTGAGGATGCGAAACAACATGTAATGTACGAGGATAAATGAGAGACATTGCATTGAAATGAAATTTCAGGCCACTTTGCTTGGCCAGTGAGAGGAGGGCCAAGAGAAGGATGAGCTTTCCCCACTTCTTTGCTAAGCCTGTAGGGGTTGTGCCAGGCTCCAGTCTACATTCTACACAATGTTTCCTCAGACAAACTTTTTGCCCTCACAAAACTCTATGTGCAATATTATGACACATTTTATTTCATATGTGTAGTACATTGTCAATTTTTTGTCTTTTGTTTTTCCTCTGTCTCGGACAGTGTTTTATGAAGGATTTGTACAACATTAGATTACGTAGTGCATATTTATATGGGATATGGGATACGGAATTGGATTGTGGTGTTGAGTCAGCATTATGTTATTTTTATTTTTTACATTGAGACTCCTCATAATTTCGTTGTGTGTAATATTTTTATTTTTGTACCGTTTTTTGTTTGATGGAATGGTACACTCGAGACGTTGTTTTTTACAGCTCAAGAGAGAAAATATTTCGGTTTATTTTCATATAGGATTGTGTGGTATTATCTCACACTCAAGTCGGTTTATGTACGAGAATGAAAATGTTCAATGTTCCATGTGCTTGTACGGAGTATAGTGTGTAGTAAGAGTGTAGTTATAGTTGTTTGCTTTGTTTAAGAAAAGGCGGATTTTGGAAGTGGTGGGAGGCAAGTGAGAGACAATCTTTTTGAATGTATGTGTTTGAAAATCCTTTTTATTTACACGCTTCTTTTCTCTTGACTGCTGTCCGCAACGTAAATACTTGAATAGTGTTTCCGGCCTTCCGACAAAACACTCGTTTCTCTTCTTCATCTCCTATCTCTGTCTGTCATTGGTTAACAGATGATTTTGTCATGTTTTGTCCGGCTTCATACACATTTCTCAGTCTCACTCTCCTTTTTTCTGCCTTTTTTTATTGTGAATGGAAAACACAAGATGCAAAATACATGTAAACCAAGTTTCGACTTGGCTATCGGCTTGTGGCTGCCACTCGGTCTTTTTGAAAGTTCCTAGTAAATGCTGTATACAGCCAAAAAAAATTAGTATACAGTGTATACTAATTTTTTTTGGCTCTTTCTCACATTTGATTCCGAATTTTGGATTTAAAGGGAAAAGTGGTAATACGTAAAGGGCATGCATATTATGCACAAGTTGAGCTACATTCCACGATATTATTTATGGAAGGAGAAAGTAGAGGGAAAGTTGAAAGTTGTGCTTTTTGGGTATGTAGGAAAAGGTTAAAGTTTTTACATGTATAACCATTTGAGTATATCTACTAGGAGGTGAATATAAAAGGCAGAAAGGAGTTGTGAAAAGCCGCAATACGGACACCGTCCTGAGATTTGAGAGAAAGAGAGCGAGTACGGAGAAAGTACGTATCGTAATGTGTGATGGCTTAGAAGAGACTAGAGTAGTTTTCTATCGAAACAGTTTTTTCCCCACTCGAGTCAGTCAGTTTTGGGCCTTCCCTTGTGCCCATATAACTCGTACAATCTAGACTTTAGACTATATAACATGAACCAACGGTAGACTTTACTTTACTCTCTCGTCGCCTGTCTGTATATGTGGACTCTTTTGTGGAGAAGGAAATGGCAAAGTCATGGTAATTGCATGTTTGTTGGGGAAAATTTTGCGTCGTAACGAAGCTACTTGAGCTCTTTGTTTTGTGGCTGAACATGTAGAGACAATTTGCTCATCCTCAAGTGAATGGCTTGAAACTACATTGAGTTTCATCTCTGCACTATATAGTTTCTGAAAGAAATGTACATCCATGTATGTGCCTGTTCTTTTCCATTTATTATCGTACACACAGATTGCTTGTTCATACATTCCATTTTGCCCTGTACTCCACCATGGACAGTCTTGAGGGAAGAGGTCGTGGCATCATTTTCCCCCCACATTTTTTCCTTCTCTTTCTTCAGATGGATTCGTGGTATGAGCCATGAGAGGATGCCTGTTATGGCATTTCTTTCCTATTTTCACTCTAGCTCCTTTTTGTCCGTGGATTTACTGGTGCTCTCTTTATGCTGTAACCCCACATAAATGTTTAAGGTGTGCATAGAGCACACAGGATATAGCATTTGTATCGAGGGTTAAGAGCAGAGAAAGTGCAATGAATGAAGCTACTTTTGTATGTACACAAAGGTATACTCTACAGTCATGTATAGGTGTCATCTTATAAGGCTGACGCAACGCAATATGCAACGGTTGAGACTAGAACAAACCAAAAATAAAAAAGGACCAACCTTCATTTTTCTTCCTAGTATTTTTTTCCTCACTCGCCTTCATGTACAATTGTACAGTGTGCAATTTCAAACATGTATCATTCTTCAATTCTGTGTTCGTTTTCTCACTGGGCTGACTCACTTGTCGCCTGTCTGTTTCGTCTGGTTTTTTCCAACACGTGTGTATGTGTCTTTTGCCTCTTACAAGTACACAATTTCCTAGGTGAATTCTCGAGTTTCTGTTGACTGCATGGTCCATAGCAAAGCTTTTGGTTTTGGTTTGTTCATGTGGAGATTGGGGCGGTGAAAAGTAAAAGAAAGGAAAAGTTTTTCTCTTGTCTGTTCTGTTTCCACTTATCCATTTTCTATAGGCTGGAATGGGAAAGCGGCGAGATATATTATATTGTAAAAAAAGTATAAGATGGAGAATAAGAAATCTTTTTTTAAAGAAAAAAACTTTTTGCAGTTAATCCTTTGTAGAAGATGGGGCGTAGTCGGGAAGAGTAAGTACTAAGTACTGTTGAAGGGAAAGAGACAGGAGGAGGGAGGGGGGGTAAAGAGAATAAGAAAGGAACAAGTTTAAGATTAGTATAATGTAAGGGCAGCAGGGGTAGTCTTTTGCTTCACCTTTTGTAATTCTAAGTGTCTTAAGGCCTCTCTAATCTCCTTAAAAAGGATGTGCGGATAAGAGATGAGAAACGGATGTTCAGTGAAAAGATGGATGAAGCTTTAAACGAAAGCAGATTTTCCTTTAGCAATTTTTAAATGAGATCACTTTTAGTTTGAGGAGGTGAAGCCAACGGTTGGGAGAACCAAGAATTTTTTTGCTTTTCCTTTTGATGAGACTAGGGGATCACTTTTTGTACAAAAATGATGAAAAATACATTTATACATTTACCATGGACTTTGGATATACTTGCCATATGTATTGTCTGTGTGTGCAAAGACTAAAGACTTTTTATTCTCGTAACGCCATGATTAGGTAAGAGTGCAAAAGGAATAAGAAAAGAGACTATGACATATAAATTTTTTTAAAGTTCCTAACGCGTCTGCGGAAAGCTGATTTATGGACTACCATGTAGGGGCATATTAGAATCTTCAAGTACCTACCATAAGGACTCTAATTGTGACCCCGTCTAAATCAAGGGAATAGAATTTGTACAACTAGTGTGCATTTTTATATTTATTCTCAAGTAGAAAGAGATCCTGGTTGCAATTAAAGTATTTGCGGTACGTGTATGAAGATGGTATGGATAGCCAAGAGCAGTTTTTAAGCGTATAAGGGACTTTTGTAAAATGTTTTATTTCATTATCCCTGAGAGAGACGTCTGGAAAAAAAGTTTTTCATCTCAGCTCATGCATTGAAGAGCATATGCGTGTGTGTATTGTGTATATGTGTGAAAGCTCTTTTTAGGTGAAAAATTAATGGGACTTGCACTAACGACGATTCACTTTTCAAATTGAAAGGAAATTACTCTGAAAAGAGGAAAGGCAAAGTGTGTCACTTTGTTCTTGCAAAGAGTCTAAGTCTATTGTGATGTGTAAAAGTCATGAGATTTTAATTAAGAATTCTAGACTTTTTGATTTTAATTTCTTTCGTTGACTCTCTTCCCATATTAATTAGTCGTCAGTCTTGCTCACGTAATATAATATATTTTATTGGGTACATTTTGAATACGCTTAATGAAATTTTATGTATTTTTTTGTGATTTATTACAGCCTTCCAAATTGAATGTGTACAAGAATGATTCAGAAAGTTGGGACTACACGAATCCAAATTTGGGTAAGTATTACTATAACAACTTTTACTTATGGACACATACCGTACATGATTTATTAGTAGTCGAAACCTCTGAGTCTTTTCTCGTGTGAAATTTAGTGCATTTGTGAGCACTTGAAATTTTCAAAATTTTGAACGTAGTGCTGAGGAGCAGGACTACTAGTACATGGTATACAGTATGTACATTACAGTTCATTGATTGTGATTTAAATGTGTATTTCATGTAGTCGGCTTCATAGGGAAAGTCAAAGTCGTATTTGAAATAGAATTCTTTATGCTTTGTAGTTATTTAAATGATTATTGCCGAGGTTTGAGATATGACCTTTTCGATAAAGACTTTTCGTAAAGACTTTTAATAGGGACTGTAGCGTTGGACAACCAACAAAAATTTTGTCCTTTGAATTTTTACAGTAGAGTCCTCCATGATGTACGTATTAAGGAACTTGAATGTTGACTCGGACTTTGGTACCATCTTGACGGTACATTGTGTCTTGTGCGGTGGTAGTGAATAAAATTGGTCTTGGTGGTGTCGACTATAAGATATATTTTTTTGAAATTGTGAGAGAAAATGTAGAGAATTTTAATAGAATTTGTTATACATGGTACGATAAAGTTGGACACTTTCTTTTTTTAACAATTTCCTTTCTTTGAGGTTTTTTTGTGTGGGTGATATTTGAAAATGTTATTGGAGTCGATGAAGCGTATTTAATGGTGAGGATGGTTGGAGGAATCATGGATGGGTCACCAAATGATAGTTTTTCTGACTCGATGGAAGAAGGCATTGAGTTAAAAAATTTACAACAGAAGAGAAGGACGTAATATTTTGTCCTGTCACATACAAACACATTCACTCACTCGCTTTGGTCTCTTGATGTAGTTTATGTGTGAAAAGAGAATAAAAGAAGATTGTCAAGATAGTTGATCCGGTAGCATAGGTTGACGCTGAGGCATGCAATTGAAGCTTCCAACAGAATGACTGGAGACATACAAATGCAACATACACGAATGTAAGCACACACAGCGAAAAAACAGAGTTTTTCTTTCAAGATTGGAGAATCTATTTCCGCCGCCTCACTCCGACTATTCAGTACATAAGAGAGTACATAGAGAGTGACTACAAGCTTTGTGTCTTTTTTCTGTTTCCTTTGGTTGCTCCATGTGACGAAATACGGATTGTATGTGATGGCGAAATGAAAATTGATGGCATCGAAATTCTTTCATTATTTCTTATTATTATGGTGGCGGGTCGCGGGATTCGAGATGTGAACGATTAGACGAGCTAGAGTGTGTCTATGAATGAGTCAAAAGTATCTTTTCTTTTTTTTCTGGCTTGAGAGTCTTGTAGAGCTCACTTTGATTTGGTTCTATGATCTTATGTACAGATATTTCAGATTCCTATACTAGGGCAAGATGCAATACTGTACACGGTACTGCTATTCAAGAATAAAGATACGTTATACAGAGAAATGTATATCCAAGAATTTTTCGTTTCCGTTCTCGATCCTCCATTCCTCGAGACTGTTGGCTCTTGACAGCTGAACGATCAAATAGAATGGAATGTCATGGATGCGATGTACATGTACAACGTTACGATTTACTTTATACACATGGACAGACTGTAGTTGTACGTGTGCAATGTCTATGCATGTAGAGTAGAAGAGTGTACTGTGTGGGATTGGAAATTGTAAGAGCATTTTCGTTTCTGTAATTAATTTGAGGGTGAGTAGAAGAAAAATTCTTGGAATGACTAGGAATTGCCATTGTCTATTGTACAGCTGCATCCATTTAATAGGGAGACAAGTTATAGAGGACAGACTAAAAATCATGTAGATGGTACGAGAAGGATGTAGTGCATAAATTATGGAAATTCGTGAGGAGATTCAAGATGATGTAGCAGAAATTGTTTTGTGTGTGTGTCTAGTGATAAGACGGATGGATGAGATATGAGCGTTCATGTTCAACATTTAGCCAGCTTTGATTTAGCAAGACATTGTGGCTCCATGAACGAGTCTACATGGAACAATGTACAACGTGCAATAGAATAGGTGAGTAGTGAGTAGTTTATGATGAACAATGGTGAGCCCAGAAGCCTTACTCGTCTCTAAATCTTTTTGTATTATGATGGTATGGATAGTCTGGTGGCAAAAAGTTCAGTACATACGAGAACACTATGGTGAATGAGAGAAAGAGACTTCCATTAGCATAATGCATTAGATAGAGAGAGTTGCTCCAAGAGTCCAAGAGTATCATTTATTTAAAGCGGCAGGAGGTACTCTTCACCATTGGATGATGGCACAGGGATGACGGCAACGGACACTTAGACACAGACACACAGTGGCGACTATCTTCTCTTGAGATTTCGGCGTCCAAAGTCTCATCGTCCTACATGTTCCATATCTTCTATCATGAACGTGGGGCCATGCGACTTACATAGAAGAGCAGTGCAGAGTTTTGGAACTTTTCACCATTTTCTCTTAGTCTCTCTATTAACGGTATAGACACATGACACATGCATAGTGCTCAAATCTGAGCATAGACAAAGATAAAAGGTGTATGGAGCTCTATGTCAGTGTCACACAATAGCAGTGCAGCGGGCAGATGGTTGTCCCTGCTCGCTGATTCTCTCTCGACACTTGTGTCTGATGTCGGTTGGGAGCAAGAGCAAGAGGAAAGCTAAGCTCAAGTGAGGTGTGGAAGAATGGGTTTGATGTTAATATACTTTGGTCTCCTCTGGTCTTGATGCTTTACTCTATAGTGCAGTGGTGGTGCTCTGCTCTTGTCATTTTTGATTTAGAGCCTTGGGGAAATGGTTGCATAATTCGGACTCTCCACTCATCTTCCTTCCTTCTCCTTGTGTCTCTTGTCTACTCTCTCAGGATGAGCTCAAACCAAAAACTACCT
>JAQHQX010000536.1:0-12337 GCA_034694425.1 Arrhopalites sp. Gr-Col-00791
ACGAGTCAACTCGTCGGTTGACTCGTTTCCAACCGACTCGTGCGGAGCCTTACTCCACAGTCAAATTGATTGAATGTATAGACCTTATATTTTCTGCATTAACAATTCCATTTACGAAGTTTTCTAGTACATGGACAAGACAACCATCCATCCTTGTGACAACATTTCGTTTACTTTCATCATAAAGACCATCCTCTTTTTAAAAGATACAAAATTCAAAGAATCTTATCCAACAGCACAAATATAATTACAGGTCAAACATAACAGTTAACGCGCATAATCACTTAAACACGGAATTTATAGTTCATCAGGATTTCATTCTTATTCTTGAACTCTTTCAATTCCAACGTTCATTCCCACACACATCCTAATCCATAAATTCATCAATTAATTGAGGTTCAACAGGAAAATCCTTCCGAAATGTTGACGTGTGATCAACTTAAGTTTAATTTCGCATTTTTTGATTTTTGGTGTCTCCTCCACATTTACCCATTCAAGTTTAACAAAGTCACTGGATCGATGCTAATTGATCATTCCATTTGGTCCAAATTGACATTCAAAGTTTTCTACTTTCTCTTGAGCTGTCGCACTTTGCTTTCTGTGGGTCAGACAATTTACTCCATTTCATTCGAACACACAAAACTCCATCAATTTACACTCATGATCATCACGTCGGTTGGTGCTACGATTCTGATTATGTGTGCAATAATTGCATTTATTTGTTGGCCTGAATTGACAGTCAAACTTCACAACGAATTTTCCAAGTTTTCAGGTAACAATTAATTGTGCAATTTTAATTCACATTTTGTAGTTGATTCTTTATAGCATTGAAATGATTCAAGTCCTTACTAAATTTCTTTTGTATTCTTGCAAGAACAGAAGAGGCTGGGGTCAAAGGTCAAGAGAACAATTCGGAGCCTGAAGGAAAATGGACTAAACGGAGATCCCACGCGGAACTTCTCATTTCCTACTTTCCTTTCGTCCTTTATCCAATTGTTTTGTATAGCCCACTTCTCTACGTAGCTGACATGTCGATGCCAACTAATCTGATTAATGTTTTGCCCACAAAATACCACAATCTTCTCACCATCTCCATTTGTCTCAGCCTCGACACATCCATGTGGGTGATATATTACACAATTTGTCATTATGGCTCCTACTTTCTATTGTCATTCATCAACACACTCGTCCACAATCTTGACCTCTCAGCACAAACGTTGTTGTGGTTCGGATCGACCATGTAAATCCATTTTATAATTTATATCAAACCTCTTTAATTTAAATACCCTGACAAGAACAAAAGAATTAACTTTGAATGTGTTTAATTTTAATTAGATTTGTCAAAAAAAGTCTTGATGGAAATGACTTTGAGAAATTTTCGAAAGTCGTCCGGACTCACCAACTTCAACTCACCCTCCTCAATCGCAGTTGGTCTACAATTAATTATCTGGTTAAAAATATTGCTCTGAGTTTAGCGATTGTTTGTGGTTTTGGAGCAATTCGATTGTCAGTATCTCATCCAGATGTGGCTTTCTTCTGTTGCTTTTCGTTGCTAATAGCTGTCGTCTCATACATCGGAGTCTTTAACAAGTCTTTTGTCATTCCTGACAAGATTCAAGAGGTCAAACAAAACGTTTTGATCGAGTCACAAAATTGTCGATTGAGGGAGAGTCGTAAATTTTACAGGACGTTCTGCTTGTCCACTCTGGATCCTGGACAAAATTGCCCATCAACATGACACCTTCTCATTAATTCGCAGTAGTCCCTCTACCAGAATACTAACCCGAAACTTCTCTTTCACGAGGAATAGCTAATTTGAGTTGTCAATAAAAAAAATTTTTTGTGCCGATTCTAATTGTTCCATTACAACATAAGTTGCTTCAAAAAAATGTCAATCGATTAGATTTTATTAACCTCAATTCAAATAGAAAATGTTATTGATTGTTGGATATGAAACTCCCGGAGTTTCGTGTCAAGTGTCAAGGAAATTCAAGAAGTTGAAATGAGTGCAGGCTGGGTATTTTGACCTCTGAAGTGGAGAGGAATCAACATCTTCTTGGTTGACTCACCAGTTACATTTTAGCCTCCGAAAAGTTTGTTGGAAATTTTACAGCACAGTTGAAACGCTTTAAAGCAAACTAAAGAACGCAATTATCCGTGTAAGCTAACGATGACTGATGCTGTTTCTACGGCCTAGGAGCGGAAAGTTAGGAGGAGGCTGCAGACTTGTTGAGCGACAAAATGAACAAAATTTGGAGTGGAGACTCTTTCAAGGGTGTGGAAAGAGCCGACTTTTATACCCACATTCTGAATCGACTCGATCTTCCTCTTGATAAAGTCTCGATTCTCTCTGAAAATCATTCTTTGGGACAGGAGGATGAGTTGAACTTTGAATTGAATCATCAAGTCAGGTAAGGAAAATGCCTGATCGTACATCAAGATAAAAGCAAGTACGGTTGACAGAACAATGCCCAATTGCTTGGCAATGAAGACGATGTTGGAAAAAACAAAATTAAAACGGTTCAGTGTCACTTGCAATTCTCTAGCAGATTTGTAAGCTTTGACGATCATTTTGATGCAGAGATGATTTGACCTGTGAAATAGCAAAGAACCACTACACTACATAATCCGTTTTTAAATAAACACATACTTCACAAAGAATTTTTTACCTTTGAAGATGGATCAAACCTTGAAAACTACCATGGGAACTTTGGATAGACGCCAACATGACGAAGATTCCAAAGTACATGATGCATTGGGATTGGAACATAATTGACGATTCGTACATGAGCAAGCAGATCAACATCCAGTTGGTTTGAAAAGGCGGGGGGATTATCGAGGAAATGAATTGGATTGAAGTCGGGTCGTAGGAATAAATTATGACAGTTGTTGGAGAAAACATAACGATGATGCTCAAGGGAAGAAATACGAGGAATATTTCCTTCATTGAATACTTGAATCTGGATAGCCGATTATCTACATCAACAAATTACAATTTATTTTACAAAAATTGTAAAACCATCACATCGTGATGCTTTCAGCCGCTGAATTGCATTCAGCGGACGATAAGCGAAGCTGCAGAGATATCAATTCCTTCTCACAGTACCGCAAATGAAATTCAAAGTAGGCACAAAATTTCTCTCTCTGTTAATTCAATCAAATTTTCCCACATATTGAAGAAAACTCGAAAGTTCCCAACTATGGAAAAATAACCATTGAATTCTCAACAAAATAACAAAAGCGAACTGCCATCACCACCCATCAGATCTATTTTCGGTTTTAAAAACAAGTCCGAGCTTCGAAAACCAATTTTTTACTGTTTTCTAGTCCCTCAAAGTTTTTATCCAAATTCGTGGCGAAATGAGAAAAGTGCTCACGGACGGACGGGAAAACTATTTCAATAGGGAGCTTCGCTTCCCTAAAAATGAAGAAATTTTCATGAGTTATGACTTGACACTTTTAATTGGTACTTGGATCAGTGATGTTGACTTGACTGACGATGGCTCCAGTCACATCGGGATATCCTACAAACATGATGATAACCCAGAAAGAGAGTCCCAGGAAAAACGCCACGTAGCCGATGTGGAATTCCAAATGATTGAAATGGACAAACTGTTCCAAAAGAACAGCCTGAATGAGACGAATGGAGAGCCAGAGGGTGTAACAAATCATATTGGACAACCACAAGTAAAACCACCAACGACGAAGTCTACTCCCACAAACCCTCATCTTTCCACTGACCACATCAAAATCCATCGGGAGTATCCCCATCCAACACAGCAAATCAAGTGTAGAATAGTTCAACCGCAAATCCTCCTTCCGGATCATTTTCAGAAATAAGTTTTCAATTCATTCAAATGCAAGAAATTTAAAAAAAAAATTACAAGTCACTTTGGAATGGTCGTGATAAAGAGCTTTGTTGGGCCGACATTTTGATGGAATTGCCACAACTGAATCCAGTCAAATAGAAGATTCCTTTTGAGCTGCTTTCGTATAATGGAGTAACTAACTCCAAATTTTCCTTGACGAGAAAAAAGTCCTATTAAATTGCCAATAAAAGATTTTTGTGACAATTCTAATTGTTCCTTTAAACTATAAGTTTTGTAAATGAAAAGTTAGTCTATCAGATTTTATTGACGTCGTCCTCATTTCAATAGGAAATGTAAATTCTGGTTTGTTAGTAAAATTCATGTCTCCACGTCTAGGTCAATTTAACTCATGTATTCAAGTTTTAATAGAGCTATAAGTCCTGGATGGTATTGCCGCAACTGTACCCAGTTAAATATCAGCTCCAAATGCCAAAGATATGTTGATGCTGTGTGGACTTCTGTCCACACAAAAAAATATTCAGTTGAACTGGAAAGTTAATTGCTTTATCGTGTTTTCAAAACCCTGTTTTGCCAGTGTGTGCTTTGTTCAGTATGTCAATTTGACAATTATTCTAATTTAGTCTCATCAAACTTTCGTGTCTTTGATTTGAAGTTTCCTTGTGAGGGACAGATTGTCCCGGACAGTAAACGAAACTTTCTTTGTTTGTGGCTGTTGGTTTGTTTATTGAATAAACATGCCAAGAAGTCCACAGAATAAAGTTTATTCTGTGAACTTGTTGGTATGTTCAGTTTTAAATGGTTTCTTTGCTGGTTCATCGTTACTAGTCTGTGCTTCGTTTAACTTGTCAAGTTGATATTTATTCAAAGTCTCAGTCTCACGTCCATCTCTTTGAAGCGGTAAACGTAAACGAGGCTTTCTCTGTCCACTATGTTCATGATGCTGTTGTAGGTTTATGTACTTGTAGTATTCATATTCTGTGGACTTTGTCAATGGTCAGTTTAAAATTGAATTGGTGGTTCATGTTTACTAATTGTGATTAATTTTTCCTTGGTCTGATAGAACGAAACGTTTCATTTGACGTTTGGTCAAGGCTTTAAATTTGGCATTTACTCCAATCCCTAGTACCCCACACCAAAACCAAGTAACGTTGTGATGTGGTCGTATAATGGTTCAGGTAGTTCTGACAATGTTCCCCTAACGTTATCAATAAACTTTTGGACTAAAAATATTCCGTTAAGCCATTTATGAAAGTTATGTGTTGGTCAAAGTTCCACGTTCTCAGAACGCTCCAACGAAACGAAATGAGTAGTAGAAAATCAATCGTCCTGAGTAAACGTTAGAATTCCAACGTTTACTCAGGACGTTACTTTAAAGTAACCTTCTAACTTGTACATATACCATTCTCTGCTGCTCCCTGGCTCCCTGGCTCCCACATGATCCATTTTCCATATCGACCTACTCTCGACTTCCTTTTGAATTTTGTATCAACATATTCGACAGTGGCCGTCTGTAAGAGACTGGCAAAATCATTCTAACTTTTTTGGATGTGCGCATTAAACGTTTCTTGCCTTCATTCCTTCTCGTGGGTGGTTGGATTAAGCGGACTGAAAAAAAGTTTCTAAATGAAACGCAAAGAAATGAAAATATGAAAAATTGATATCTAAATGGGATGTTACTTTTTGTTGACTCCTTCCTTTTATGCATGAGGATGGGCAAGGAGCCACGTCAACTATTTTATAATTGAGGCTGGCAATTTACAAATATAAACAATATATTTTCGTTAGCTAAAAATCATATTAAAATATTTTCCAATATGTACTGAATATACAGAGGATGCACAATAAATTGTTAAAATTGTCAAATTGTTAACGAAGCAACGAACAAGTTCAAGAAAAGGATCATCAGTCTTAGCTTCGAGGCAATCGCTGAGGAGCTCTGTGTTATTGTGAATGACGAATCATCAGCCAACTTGACCTTTTCTGCCGCAATTGTTGCCGTTGGCTGAAATGACGTTCACATTTCCATGTCATTCAATTCCTTATTCCCGTAGCTCGTCAAAAGCTGTTTTTTGAGTCTGATGCAAATGCCATGAGTAGGGTTTCTGATAAATCGAATTTTGGACGATTCGAATTTGAATTAAATTCGATTCAAACTATTCGAACGCAATTCCTTCCGTCAGAATTCGATTCAAATTGAGTCGAATCGAACAAGTGAGCCGTTCAAATTCAATTCGAAGGTCAAATTGAATCGAAGGTTCGATTCATTTCAATATTTGAGAAACACTAGTCAGTAGCATCCTCATTATTGAACTGTAGCAAATTGTAAAAGATAAATACGCAATACGTTTCTTCAAAGTTTTTCTTCAACGCTTCTTATTTTGAAAAAACGTTGCGCATTTATCTTTTAAATACAATTATTGGAGAATTCGAATTCGATTCGAAGATCAAATTGAGTCGAATGTTCGATTCGATTCAATTTTTTAAGAAACCTTAGCCAAGAGAGCGGCGCATGGAAAGTGCTTAGATGACAGGAATTGTAATTGAGAAACTCGTTGTGGTTCAATGACAACATAAACTTCTGATGGAACACCTACACGCTTGAACATCCTAAAGGTTAATAATGGGGTAATTTCAATTTCTTCAAAGTGGAACGACAATAATATTATTTTACATTAAAACCCCAATTTTTCAGCTCAAACTAAACTCCCGAGAGTGGATTAAGTAGCTTTCAAAATGATAGTTCATTAAGAGCTTTCGTCCTTCAAAAATTATGTACAGAATTTCATTCAACTGAAACATGCGCCCCATATTCGAAATGGGAACCGAACAGTCGCTGTCATCTAAAGGCTAATCGATGTGGTGACCTAATTGACATAACGTCTCTGTCTGCAATTTGACGTCCACTAAGGTGACATCGAATCAAAAATGAGAGAGTTTGTCAAAAATTCCATTTTTCGCAAATTCTGAGACGAAGGGTCGAATTTCATTATAAAGGAATCAAATCAATTTTTAAGAGTGACTACAAAAATAGAAATATGAATAGAAATTTGAGCGGCTACGTCCTAAATGTAATTGCCCAAGTGAGTCCATTTTAAAACGAAATATATTAGATTCACTAAACTAATACGCACGTGCCAAGCGAGGCTCGTATCACATATCAAGCGGGATTTAAAATCAGAACTGTGAAAAACGTGATTGAATTACTTTTCATGTCCCGTCAAGTTTCCATTGGATTGACTTTTATTTAGGAAATAAATGTACTCGTTTTGAAAATAAAATTTCTCAATTAGGAAACAAAAAATTTTTTTTCGTCAATAAGTAAACTCGAAGTAGAAATACTTGTTTTGCAAAGACACATTATCTTTGTGTTCTTTAGAATTTGATCTTTTGGCCATTAGTTTTCATTTTTAATGGCCTTTAATTTTTTTTAATTTTTCAAATTTTTTATGTGTGGAACTTTTCGTGTGGAATTTGTCGATGTGGAATTCTCCTGTTACCCAATTTTTTCCGTGGGCCAAAAATATCCATTTAACTGATAGTCGTCATTAGAATTTTAGAATTTCAATAGTTCAGCTTACTCTATTCATGATGAATTCAATTCTCATCAAAGTCTATATTCCACAGTGGAACGCTGCCTACCAAGCAGCACTTGACATGAAGGTCAATGAGAATGGTGAATCCATTCTGAAAGGAGGCTCCAGTGTCCAAATTCTCCATGATCTCCAATTCATCTTCAAATTTTCGTAAATCACAATTTTGATCCGAAAGTTTCAATTGAGTCTCATTTTAAATATTAAAAAATCCAACAAAGTGTTTTCATGCAGGATCAATACGATTTTGGGAAAAGGATGGATGTACGAACGAGAGATTGACCCAAATTCCACTAGTCATCAAAGTATCACGCCACTGACTGGAATAGGTCAGCAGCTTTTGGAAGGGGAAGGAGATATTTGTATCTCGGTCAATTCCTTGTACCCATATCGAGCTGCCTACCTTCACTTTCTTCCTCCAACTCACTACACTTTGTAACATCTCCACATTAAAATAATTCTTTATTTATCAAGATGATTGAACTAGAAGGAAGACTGGTTGTTTAATTTTTATTTCCAGTGGTCAAGTCTACTTCCAGCAGCCGTCATTGACTTCAGCTCACAATATTTTGATAATGCCCTTCACTCCCACTGCGTGGCTCTGCCTGGGCCTCCTCTGGATTCTCATTTTGATTTGCAAGATCACCCTCCATTCGACCTTCCAACCACCGAGAGAGGAGGGCATCAGCCAGCACCTCGTTTGGTTGACTGGGCTCATGTCCCAACAAGGTCCACAATACACACATTGTCTTTTCTCGTATTGAATTTTATATTTGGATTGTTTTAATTGGCCCCATTCAAAGTTTTAATTCGAAATATTCCAGCACCAATTTTCAAGCAATTTAATTGAAATATGAAAATTGTGCAGGTTGGCATGGAGATCCTAGTCGGGGTGACTTCCGCCTGATTTACTTGGTGGGCATTATGAGTGGGCTTTTGGCCTTCACTTTCTACAGCGCCTCCTTTTTAGCTGCTATTTCAGGAAGAAATGTCTACATTCGACGATTCGATCATTTTAATGATTATGGATATCAGATAATTTTCTATGAAGGTTCTGAGTTCTACACTATGGACTTTACTCGTAATATACACAACCATTTGAGCCCACTTTTGGAAGTAATTGACCTTTATTTTCCTTCTCTGAATTCTGTATAAAAAATGCCGCACAAATTTCGTATCTAAAATAAACCAATATCCTCTACACGTTCAACAGAATACATTAACAATAAGTTCAACAGATTTTAACTTAACAGCGTATTGGGTTCCATATTGCGCTTACCAATACACAAACATGTGGTCTCTATTTTTGTTCGGGATTTAATAACAAAATATCGCTGTTTTGTACGCTTCTTATTTTGCCGAGATTTGTCCGCAATGTTGATAAGTTTCAATATCATTCGGTTCTTTATAAAATCGCACCAAAAGCTTCTTTTGGTTTGGAGCTTTATAACGGGATAACTCAGAACCTACTAAGCCTCTTTTGATGAAACATACTTTATTTAATCGACCACATTTTAGGCAACATTTTCATGGCAAGAATTTTTTGGAAATAATTAACTGACCTTATCTTACTATTAATTATCGTCATATTCACAATCAGAGTAAAAAAAACAATAGAGATGATAAAGTGTCAGAGTAAAAGACTTCCAAAAATTATGCACACGATAGGTAAATCGTAAGAAATAAATTGCTATGATACACAAAAAATTAATATAATTGGATGTAGGAACCTCCTTAAACTTGTATCATAGCAATTTATGTCTTACGATTTACTAATCGCGTAAACAATTATTGTTTGCAAATGAATGTATCTTTTTGATAGAATCCCAACTCACCAAATGAAATTCAACATTTTCAACGTTATAGTGGTGGTCTCGATGTATACTTCAATATCCTCAAATTAGTTTCTACCACAGACTCGAAATATGCCATCATCACGAGTTCCGACGCGTTTTTTGCTGGGGCCTTAAAATTAAATGTGAGTCATCAGGAATTGTGTAAAGTTTCTCTGATGAAAGCCGATAACCCAACGAAATTCATGGATGGAATGGTCATCCGAAAAAATTCATTTTGGAGGGAAAGTTTGACTTTTGGGTAACCACCAATCAAATTCAAGTGGTTTTCCAATTTCAAATTTACTTTAGTACAATTTAATTAAATGATATGAACAACTCCCTAATTTCCATTTAAATTGGTTTCCCCACAGAACCATCAAGATCATTGAAGTTGGATTGAACAAAAGATATTGGGACGAATTTGACCGCCAAACTCAAATTCAGTGTCTACGACCAGAGGAAATGCAAGTGGAGTTGAATCGATTCAGTTTTTTTGAATGCCTTTCGGCCTTTCTTGTTCTTTTCTCAGGTCAAATTTTGAGCTTGATTGTCGTCGTTTTCGAATTCAGACGGGGCAAAACTAGCCTTTCTCTCAAGTCTCGAGAAAGTGATGATTCCCATGGAATGTACCAATTATCGACAGAATAATCGTGGAGAAGGACACTTGTGTGGTCAAATTGGGCTGAGAAATCTAAATAATTTTAACTGAACAATTGAAATATTTTATGATTAAAATTGTTGCTAATATTTTGTAAACATTTTGATTGATTGCCTTACATATCTACATTGCATAATGGGCTTCTTTCCGGAAAATCAAAATCGGATTAAGTCTCCCTTTAAATTCTTCTTGTCCAATGTGAGGGTCATAGAGAAAGTGAAATAAAATAAAATGATAATTTGGAAAATAAACAGTTATGAAAGCCAAATCAACTGTAAGTGCACTTTAAGAGATGCTCACATTCTTTGGGCCTCGTTGATGCTTACGGTCAGCTCATAAGCTGACAGGAAAATAGTTTCTAAATTAAATGGAAAGAAATATAAGAATGAAAAATGTTAAAACCGTCACTTCGTGACGCTATCAATCCCCAAATTGTATTTTGCGGACGGGAAGCAAAGCAGCAAATATTTGTCCTGAGAGCATCATTCTCTTCTGTCCATCCGTTTGACATCAGAAAAGAACTCCACAAGCGAAAAGAATTAACAGCAGCGAAGAGCGAGATCTCTTTTTAGGAAACTATTTTCAGATACAAAACGCGATTTGCAGCAGTTTCCAAAGAATGCAGATATTATCTTTAGGTAAGATGTTGGAAACTGGGTCCAGCTCAAGATATGGACTTTCAACTGCTTTAGAGCAGCCCTGTATTATTATCAGGTTCAGGGCGTAGTGAGAACATCGGGGTAAAGTGATCAAAACTTTTCTACAAGTTTGATCTCCCGTTCAGAAACAAGTACGAGCACTGAAAACCTATTTTTGACTGTTTTCGAGCAGCTCAGAGTTTGGATCGAAGTTTGAAATGAGAAAAGTACGCACGGACGGACGGAAAAACGATTTCAATAGGGAGCTTCGCTTCCAGTGTTGTTAATTTGGGCTTTTCCTATTTGGGTTATTAAGTATGTTTATACTTAATTTATATTTCGCCAATGGAAAACCCCAGTTAACAAAATAAAGACAATTTTTATTGTGAGTACTTCAAATGATTGTACCATCACAAGGTACTCAAATTTATTTCAAAATAATTCCAATTCAATTCCCAATTAAAATTGGACTCTACCTCAATGTGGATTTGAATAAATCTATGGGAGTGATTGGGAGGTACCAGAGTTTTGGGTCAATTTGGAGGACTTCAATTCCCTCAGTTTTATTTTATCCGCATTCACTCAACCAAATTCAAATTAATCAGCGTCATCAAAGTTTTTGTCTGGATTTGAAATCTGAACATAAAATGCTGACTTGGGAGGAGAATAATAACAATTTAAAGTTCCTCCAATTTGTCTCTCAAATCAATTTCCTCCCAATTAAAGTTGACCCAAATTCAGGGTCCATAAAGGAGACGTCTAAATGGAGAAAAATATTGTGGAAAACTTTCTATTCCATTTTTCTAACTCGGTTTCTCTTCACGACGCTCCGATTAATCAAATCCATCTTTATTGATCAGAATTTCAATGGAAACCACTGGATCATTCATTTGAACATTGCTTTGGCTGATTTCATCTGTCTGATTTTCATGTGCCGTCTCTTCATCCGTTATCCTGATATGAATGCGGCGACATTGAGAATGATTTTCGAGGTGGACTTGGATGCGGGTAAGCGGGTAAAGTTCAGGAAAATGGGAATGGATAGTTGGTCTGATTATTTTAGAATTGTGCCAAATGACTAATTGACCATTTTCTATGCTGTCCCTCCATTATCATTATTATGAGTGTCAACATTTCAGTAACAAAATTGACTTAGACTCTAAACCTTAGAAAGAATAGATGTCACTTCAGTCCGATAAACTGGGTCTGTAATAATAATTTTGTTAATTGTGTTTTCAGGGGAATTGAGGGGAATTCGAAGATGGTGGGAATATTCACTTCAAGAATTGTACGCTCGACACTTCTCCCAAATGACATACATCCTTCCCATCTTCTTTGTCCCTCTTCAGGTCTCTGACCCCACACGACCTCAGTTTGTCTACACAGCCCTCCCTCTTCAATTCCAATCAACGACCTCTTATTTGGTTTTCTTAGTCACCGACATTTTACTATTCGCTTTTCAATATGTCAATAACTCTTGTGTACTTCTGAGTCAGGTCCTATTTTTCCAAAGTTGCATCGGAAAACTTGGCAATCTCAAGCGAAACTTAAGGTAAACCTTACAATTTTGTGTGCTCAATTGAAACTTCCTTACTTGAGCTGCAAATTAATCGTTTCTATTGGATTTTCAAGGAAAGGAGAACCGTCATCGACTCGTTCATTGATTCGTCCGACCCAATTGGAAAGTTGTAGGAAACTCCAGAAATTACAATTGCTCATCCAACTCTTCAATAAATGTCACTCCTTGAACCTCTTCATATTCAAAATTCTATTCCTTTCATTATCT
>JAQHQX010000537.1:0-12330 GCA_034694425.1 Arrhopalites sp. Gr-Col-00791
CTTCATAGCAACTTTTCCCTCTTGGTCTCACTTGCCCCTTATATTCATTTTATTTTATTTGTCTAGTATGTGGTATGGTATGTGGGTGGTTGTAGCTGAGACGCTTTCACATCTTGATCTTGACTGAATCAAATGCATCTTGATGTTTTCTTCAAAACTTGGATCTACAGTATCCAAATATGCACGATGCAATTCCCCCATTTTTTGAACGAGAACTCTGACCATTTTCTCTAGACCACACACATGTTTACTTTGTTTCACTTTGCAAAGAAAAGTTTTTTGTACATACTTTCAAGACAATGCGATGATTAGTTTATTTAGAAATTGTTTTTTAGTTTTGTTCTTGTCAATGTCAATCTAATTTAAGTTCATCTTGTTTGCAAATATACACGTTAGTTTAGTCCACATACATGTATGCCTTCTTAGATTGAAAGTTTACGATGACGGACGCAGATTGCCAAAAATTTAAATTTTCTATCGGTTCTTTTGACTAAATTTTAAAAAAAATGAACTTACCTTTTACCCTTGTGTCCTGTGTTTGCTGTGTGTACTTTAAGTATTTCATGTACAAAGAGAATTCAATTAGGATAATCATATGGGTCATTCTAAGCTACGCTGAGTGTAAGATTTGGATTTTCCTGGTTGATGTATTCAAATTACTAAACTAATTAAATTTGAGGATTAAGAAAATAGATTGTTCCAACAGAGGTTTTTGGCTCCTATTCCCAACAAAACAATTATCACAATTAAATTTAGCATTTAGAAGAGTCTATCGCTATCATCCTGTAACTGTAGCTGTAGAGACGACACAAAAACACACATGACCAATGGGTGGGTTTTAGTTGACTTGATAATAATGATGAGGGAATGAGAGTGTATATTTTAACAAAGTGTGTTATACGTATAGTAGAGTTTTATCTATTTAAGTGCTCCAACTAATCCTGAACTGAACTGTATGAGATGGGGAGGGTAAAATGGTTGTCAAATGTCCTAAGCTGCCTTTGTGTACTACTCCCCATCCTTCCTCCCCAGCCGTTCGGTTTCTCCTTTTCTCCATGGTCTTTTAATACGCCAACTTTCATGCATCATTAAGAGGAAATCGAGCTTTGTTGATTATGTAAATTCTATGTGCATTTTTGATCGTCTCTCTACTTGTGTTCGGAGTGCCTTGTCTTCATCGTTCTTGGAATTCTTGGATGCCCCAGACTCCAACGGCCTGTGAACTGTAAACTACGACCATGTACTACAAACTACAAATGTTTAGTTTCAGTATGTGCAACTACAACTGTAGTCCAATACTGTCTACATACAAAAGCACATTTTAATATGGATGGATAGACAGAGGAAATCCACCATTCATCCCGGCCTCTCCTCTCTTGAAATCCAAAATCCACGGTTTTATCAAGTATAATGGGGAGCTAAGCTCTTCCACTGCTATTGCTATTGCATTGTCTTTTTGAGGGTGGTGAAGAAATCCTTCGTTCGTCTCCCCCCTAAAAACCAACAATCTTTCAAACACAACATGATGAGGGGTCAACGAATTTAGCATTGTATGTTCTACAATACTGCTAATAGTTAAATGATAGTCCAATTAAAATTAAAATGAGATGCAATTTTCGGATCTTTTTTTCTTCCTTGCCATTAATATTTATAAAAGATCATGGAGGACAATGCAGCAGTTTTACGATAGCAGTAGCAGTGATGGTTGACATGTTACGACACAAAGATATCCATAATATTGTAGATAATATGTTTTTGAGAGAGTTGAACAAGAAAATATACAAGTATAAGCATTCTCCTCACGCTCATCCATGAAATTGCTGCTGCTGTCTTTGAATTCCAAAGTCATCATCGTCGTTCATGTACCATTTTTTTCTTTTACGAGGATATTTTATATTCAAAATTCCAAAGCATTAGCTACATTCTTGACTCCTTTTCTCACTCATATTTTCTATTATTAAAACCTCATGAATATCCAATGTACATTTTGTATCCACAGTCTCACTTCTCTTCAGTTCTCTTTTTTTATTTATTTATAACATTGCAATACTTTATACTGGTACTGGTACATCGTATCTTTTATCAGTACTTTCAACATTGTAGTCTCATCCAATGAGATGTTACTGTCATCAAAATTACCTTTAATATTGTTGTATTGTTCTTCCCGGTTTAATTGATGTGTACCCAATCCCAATACTACATGCATGTTTACAGACAGGAAAATTGTACATGGATAAAAGTATTTGAATAGAAATTGGTTCAAGATTTGTAAATTCAAATTTAAGTAAGTCTCTAAATTTTTTAGTGAAAACAAATTTTCAGTGTCCTAATCCTCACACTTGAAGCTGTTGACTTGACGTTAAAACCCTCATCTTGTTCCTTGACAAAAAAAAGGCAAAGTTCAACGAGGAAGTTTTGTCAAGTGTTTGCATAAAATGTATAGAGACAAGTTTTGTCGATTTAAAAATAGTAAAGGATGTAGGGAAGGTTTTATTTACCAGTTGAGAGATATTTTGACTGGAATATGTAGGATTTTCAGTGTAAAACGGCGCGCAGCCAAAGTTTGAAAACGAGGAAAAAGTTTGAATAGTTTTCTCATGAAAAGTGAAAAAGAAGATTCTTTGACAAAACAGCCTTCACACGACAAGTTTTAAAAGTTTAAATAAACTTGTTGTTGAATTTCGTCCTCTCTTTTTGTTATTTTATCCTATCAAAAGTATCGGCAGTGTCACATCATGTGTGTCCGGAAGCTTGAAAACGCAACACGGGACAATAGGTACAAGAGTTTATTTTCTTTTAAATGTAGTTAAAAGAGTACCATGTTTCTTTCCAAGGTAAATACACATACTCAACTCTTGTTTTCTATACTTGTACACTATATTTATTTCATACTGAATTTTCTTAGTCTTGATCTTCACGATTCTTGAACAAATTTGGTGCCCAATGTAGACACTCTTGCATGAACATTGTACACACATGGTGCAATTTATGTATAAAGTACAGTTATATCTTTTGGATCTCAAATATTGTCTACTATTTTCATAGATCGTGTCGTCGAAGTCGTCATTTCTTGGCCTGAGATTCATGAAGACAGGAGAAGACGTTGTAAGAATACATATATATCTACATCTTTTTCTTTTGGTCCTATAATAATATATTTATACACAAGATACAAGAAGAAATAAAGATAAAATAAGTTAGTGCAAGTGTACACATGAAGATACATATGATTCAAGTTGTGAGAAGAAGAAATGGTCAGTACACTTGTCGCATACAGAATATATATTCTGTACTTTTGATCGAGTTGATTTCCCTTGCTAGAAAGAAATTTGGCCATTTCTATACATTGCCTAAACACTTCTTACGTTGACTGAATCCTTCAAATCCACCCTTTACTATGAACCACTTCAATTCCTTCTTATCTCTGCCAATTCAACGGACTATAATATTATACAAACTTCTCTATATTTTCCAAAATATTATATGCACCGAATCTGTCCCTTTTTTACGAGCAAGCGTTCTTCTTCTTCTTTGCTTCTTGAGACATTTTACACATCCATCAGCACATGCCAAATTATTCCATCCCTCTCCCATTATCAGCTGTACTATCGAAAAATTTGTAATATTTTTTATTACGCCTTTACCATTTTAAATTCCATCTTTTATATGTTGTATGGATAGACCCCCCTTCATCTTGATGTCCAAATGACCACATTCTGAGGTCTGAGGTTTTTCTTACAATGTTCCATACCTACGTTTATCTCATGTCAAGATGGAAATGCTATAAATAATATTATTAATATTATTAAATTTAAAATAAAATAATAGAATATCTAGGTAATTCAATAATATTCAATTTTTATTTTAGTTTAATTCTTCGTACGCTTATATTGATATTGTTAGTATGAATAGAGCAGGAAAGAATTCATATTTTGTATGGTTTTTATTCTTCTACTGCACACATAGCAGAGCAAATTTGGATCTGACAAGAGTTGATCACTGAGATTGTTTGCTGTTGCTTTTTTCGGGATGAATAGCAGAATTAATATTTCAATACTTGTTACACAAAACATTATTAGGCTTTTGTTGAGTATCGAGAATCTTTTTTTTTTTTGTTTTTCTTTGATTCATTGGACTACATTGTAGCCACTACATAATAATATATGTATTACAGTAGATGTAAATAAACTACAACACATTTAGTGTCTTCAAATATTGCATTAAAATATTATCAACTTTTGTCACTGTTTAGTCCTTGTCAACACATTGAATAATATGGCTGTTATTGTACATATTACAATCAATATTATTATGTGTACAGTAATTATTACATTGCAATTTGCAATATAGATGTGAACTGCTCAAGCACTTGATCACTATTTTCCACCAAAAATGTTTGTTTTTCTTTTCACTTTTTAAGAAGGACCCATTTCTTGTCACATCACTACATAAACATTCAACTGATTTTTTTCGCACAGTCTCGTGTTTTCTCTCTGCTCTTTTAATACTTTTGAGAATTTTTCAACTGTTTGGGTATATTCTGATGTCCAAGGCTTAAAGCTGAACGGAAGAGAAAAGAAGCAAATTAAAATAATTGAGAATGAGGATGTTAAGTACGCGTTGAAATTTATTTATTCTTCAATGTTTATACATTTCAACTGTTTTTCTTTAAGTCTAGTCAATTCACTCAGACAGAGTCTTCAAATTAGGAATTTTGATTCAACTTTTTCTTTTGCACAAAGTCTCTGACCACATTACAATAGTCCTTTTGTCAAGATACATTAAGGTGGCCCTTGTGTAGCAATCAGAATGGGTAGTTTTTGGCACTATATTTTATACATGTTATTCATGATTTTTCTTTGACTGTTGTGATTTTCAACAAATTTCCACTGGTATTTACATACACGATTTTTACAATTTCAACTTCTGTCCAAAGTTTCAGCAGAGCGAACAAGGGTTGAATAAGGGACAGAGGTAATAGGGGACTTGGAGTTCACAAAATGTCGACGATCCAAAATGTCTTAGCTTGAGCTTGACTATAACTTTTTCTTTGAATTTGATTGTCTTTGATTAAATAATAATTTTAGTAATTTAAAATTAAGTAGCTTGCGTCACTCACACAAAATTCTTTTTTTTGCAGCTAAAATTACACGATTTCCAAGTAGCTTACATTTAATTTTTTACTGTTTTTTATACAATGTTATTATTATATCCCTGGGTTAGTTAATTGATTTCGAAATAACTTCTATTCTTCATCTTTAACCATTATCATAATATAGATATATAAGTATATACAAGTGTTTTTTTATGGTATTTTACTTTTTGTATTTTCTGCATAAATATAATATACGTAATGTATTGATGTACGTACTGTCATACAATTCTAACTATTCATATTTTATATAGTACATTGTAAATAGTCAGCAGCTATTAATTTATATGTACATTAAAATCATGTCAAGTAATCATATTAAATTGTATGAACCTTGAAGCACCAACAATGTACCTCTATAATATGTACATTATATTCTACAAATCGATTCATGATAATAGAGAAATTACTTGTTCTTGTGTCATCATTTTTTGGTATATAAATTACCTGTATAACTTTATAGCGTATATATAACATGAGTACAGTGCAGTGCTTTGTTTTCCTAACAGTTATGTACAAGTTTCTCACTAGCCCAACCCTACATTTAATTAAATTAATGTTATGATATACTAAAGTGCAAAAACTGTGTTTGTGGATGCAACACGCTGATTTTACCTAATATAATTATGACTCATAATTTATGAGTAATACTAAACATGATTTATTTTATTAACATTCCTCTGTAGCTTTTATTCGGAATATCGGATGTGTATTTCCACACTGCCCCATAAATACTTTCTTCTAGAATTGCTTTAAATTGCGTTCAATGACATTTAATAAGGATATACAATTTACATTGTCAACTCCTATACTAGACACTACACATGACAAATTTCCAAATCAAAAGAGAGCAATTTGCATATCAGTCATCAACAAAATCAACATGTGTGAAGTAAAGTGAAAAGGTAAAGTAATGATAATAATTTTTATATGGTACAATACTCAATCGAATGTCGATGTCGATGTGGATGCATCTCAGGAGATGATGATGGATGACATCAACTACTAGTAGTAATTATATCAACAACTTTTGTTCGTCTACTAAATCTAATTGTAATTCAGTCTGTTAAATTTTGTTGATGAACAAGTTCACACTGTGATGACGACAACTAACTGTGATAGTACATACATACATTACATATATTACATAAACGTTAAATATGTATCGTATGAAAGCCAAAGCGTATAGCTTGTAGTATTTGGTTGGTGGTTTAATATACATGTAATATACTTTTGTTGAGGTTTCCAGGAGAGAGATTTTGGTTTTGAGTTTGAGTTTTGAGGTTAGGAAATCGTCAGCCTCCTGCTCCTCTTGTTCCTTGTGCTGTACAAACAGAATGCACCATCACCAAAGAAAAGATGATGAATATTGCATCAGAAATCCACACTATCGAGTTCAAATTTAGCCAAAAAGTAAAGTCCAGGTTTGATGATCGTGGTTAGTTTTCATGCCTGATCTGACGAGACTAGTCTGGTATCATCAAGTGGTTTCATCATAATTATTATAAAGTTATAAAGTTATACCAAACTACTAGATTCCAGCTGAGCAGGCTTGTGGCTGACAGGAAGGTCGTCAGATAGACTGTAATGGCTAACAGTCCAACACACGCACCTGTACAATGTAATATGTAATATAAATATTGGAGTACATTTGTCTATATTATTTGATACTTGATCTCATCAACAATTATATTAACTTTTGTTCTCTCTCACAGCCAAATTAACCTCCAATTCCACTCTTCTCACTTCAATTCCAAATACGATACCCAACAAATTTAACAAATGTCAACACCGAAAAGAACTTGTGGTTACTTGTGGCTACCACCAAATGTAAATACCATCAGTTTAAAGTACGAGTACAAACAAAAATATTTACAGGGTAAAACTGTTAACCTTTTGTGGTTGAGGCAGACTCCATTGATGGAACATGAATTGGATTTTCACTCTGGCTATTGACCCCATTTTGACCTCCACTGGTTCCACTACCAGCTGTACCTCTTGATTCTTGTTTTGATTTTCCAATATCATTCCGATTCTCTTTAGATGTTCCTCCTTTATTCTTCTTCTCATCCGTCTTTGGAATTGGAGTCAGTCTCACCACATTCACCGGACCTGGTACAAGAATTGATTTCATTAAAAAAATGTATTCTTTAAATGACTATTTTAAATTTCATTCCTAACTGAAATTAGATTTGTAGTTAATAGTACACGTATGATTTTTATGTGTGTATTTTCTGGGTATATCTACAGTCATTTTCTTAAGTGGTCAGCTTCAGTCTGTACATATGCACACAACATGTAACATACATGAAACATATGCTCATGTACTGACTATTCAGTGACTATAACAAAATGCATGTGTGTACATGTAGCGTTGGTTGTGTTAAACCAACAATTCTCTTGTGTTGGTGACTTTGGGAGACAAGAGTAAATCCAATGAATCATCATCAATTCATTCATTCTTCTTTTTATGACTTTGAGAATTACCCACGCTCATATATACTAACTGTTAGGACACTACGAACATTGGAATAGAGAGACGGAGAGAGTCCATGTCATGTCTATTTTATCTATGTGGATTTACTCGGGGATAAAATAAAGTGGGAGTTGTTGTTCGTCCATGTGTGTCTCTTCATATTATATATATATATAACATTTCGCTCTTTTCATCTCAGTCCTTATTATCCTCCCCAAAAAACTCTTTAAATTTCTCCATCTCTCTGTGTGTGTCTGTTTGGCCTGTATGTGCTTATGTTCCCTTTTTGCGGTCCTCACAAAAACATAAATTACTCGGAATAAATAAGACCGTAGACATGTTTCCCGTGCCATGTCTACTTTTTTTCTTTCCTTTTGTCTCCATTTGAGCTTCTTTAAATGCATTTTGGACTCTGCTCCTCCATCTCTGTCTACTCTCTTTTCTTTCCCTTGTCAATAAATGCACTCTGTAGTTTATTAATATTTCAAAAACGTTGAGGAGTTGGAAAATAACCCCTGCAATTTAAAACTTGTTCAAGAAATTCAACTGATAATTTTACCATTTTGCCAATTTAAACAGGTTTTTTTTATCTCTGTCTCTCTCGTTTCCCTACAGTCATCTGATTGAATGGAGGAGAAGAGAGGGGGAAAGTGAGTGCTTCATGTGTAGAGTATGTGGAAGAATGTGAGGATGATGTTGAGTTGCCTTTGATAGTTACATTACATTACAAGTTAACCGACACTGTTACAGTTAAAGGGAGAAAATCCTCGGGAGTCTCACATTCAACATCATAATCTACGCCAAAATACGCCCATTCAAATCATTAGTTGTCCTTTGTACTCTACCAGCAATTTCAGACTGAATTGAATTGAGCCTGACAAATCTCTTTTGACGGAGGATCAACCCTCCCTCTCCCTCTCTCTCCCCCCCAAAAAAGAAAAGGACAAAAAATCCAGAAAAGAAGAAGAAACCCGGGTGCTGTGCTTTTGCTCTTCTACCATCTTGAACAGTCTATTTTCTTCTCTCACACAAAAGTCTTGTTACTTTTATGTTTTTTATGCTACCAGTTACAAGTTACATGCCAAAAAAAGCTGAGATGTATACGAGACTGTAGAACGACCAAAAGCTTTTTTTCTTGTACTTGGAATACATAACATTTTTTTCTCTTCTCGAAAATCCCTTTTACTCTATTCTTTTGTACTTTTTGATGTTTATGTATCATACAAGGAAAAATTGAAGTGTAGTTCAATATTATTAGGTAATGTAAGAGTGAATGAAACCAATTAAATAGTAAATAAAATAATAACATTGTACTTACTGTCTTTACTATGGCGCACCTCCGTTGCTTTAGGGGCCAAAGATGGTTGAGGAATTTCTGAAATAAGAAAAATATTTTTTAAAATTACAGAAATTTTGTTGTACAAGAAAAAATTTCTCTAGAAAAGGAGAATTTATAATTAGATTCGTGTTAATGTAATTTAAGAAAACTGTACATTGTACAAGCACACACAAATGTTGTTCGATGAATCTCAATATAATTTAGATAGAGAGTTTGGAGTGAAGTGGAAGACTCGAGACAAAAAAAAAGTTTTTATGTGGGCCATTAATACAGAGGTAGTAGTTTCATTGGAGGGGGGAACTGAGGTGAGTAAACAAAAAACATGGTAATTTGATGACAAAAAACGTACGAGTCACCACACAACACTACCACCCGACCCGATCTTCATTTCATTACCCGCCTCTATCCCTACAGACCAAAGAGAAGAAGAGTTGTCTTATTTATTTTTTTGGTTATACAGTTTAACAATGTCTTTTGTCTCTTTTTTTTCTTGTAGTGGAACTTGTAGTGGGTCCACAAGACGAAGGGGAAGAAGAATAAGAAGCGGAGGACGTAAAAAGCATAAAACTAATTTCAGCAACTTTTTCATTAGACTCTCTCCATGGATAGCATCTGCTTCTGGATAATCATAAAAAACCTTCCCCCGCTTGGTTTCTTCTACATAAATGAAGCCTTACAAGGAATAACCAAGAATGAGGAAGGAGAGGAGTCGAGATGCGGATGAGACAGTAAATTAAATCAGAGTTATCACTCTACATCATGAAATGAACTACAATGTACAAGTACAATGTTCACTCGTACAACTTTCTCTCTGCCTGACTGCCTGAGGGTTAGATTGTCAAATGATTTGATACAGTACAATCTGCTCAAGAAAAGTGCATATAGAGTCGTAATTGAAACAGAAAATCTTGTCATTTCGTGCTGCTTTGCCCTTTCATTTTACAATCACATCTACATTTAATTTTCCTGTGTCAACATACCCCCTTCTCCCGTAGAACAACATTTGAGAAATATTATACAACATGAACCATGTTTTTTTATCATTTTAGTTTAAACCACAAAACGAAAACAAAAATAAGTTGAAATTTGAAAAAAATGATGCTGTCGTAATTTTTCATGTAGCCTTACCGTAGAGACGAATTGTTCCTTCAGCTTCGCCCAAGGAATTTTTTGAGAGACATCTGAATTAGAAATTTAGAACAAAATTATTAATTGCGAGAACGTAATCAATCAGTATGTGGCTAATGAATTGAATTCATATTACATATTTTTCAACAGTCTGTGAAATCACAATGATAAATATTCTATTTATTTAGATTTTTCTAAACTTACTTGTACCGTCCAAAATCCTTGTCCCGAAGATTGCGAATGGTGAGTCTCATGTGAGTTTTGTAGGAAGACTCTATAGTCTCTGTATTGTATTTTCCTGTTGTTAGAATCATCATGTCATCGTAGACCCAGTAACTAATTGCCCTAGGAAATGCTTCTGTATTACATTCCAATGTTACATTTGTCCCACTTGGAGCTCCAACAAGCTGATTCGGCACATAAATCTGGGGTGTAACTGTAGACAATAATAATAATTTAACATTATTTGCAACTATTTATTCATAGTTTACATATTTATTTTAAGCATTTGTATTTTGTTTGTATATTTCCTAGCTTAGGAAACCCTCTCACTCCGATCCCACATATGAACAGTTGAAGTGGCCGCTTTGAGTCTATGTATTGCCATATGATTGTCATAAAAAAGGTAATGGAATTGATGACTATATTATTATATAAAAGCGTATGTCAAGCAGACAAGTCTCTCGGCTGTCTTCAGTCCTCATAGTCTTGGATAATATTGTCAAAGGAGGGTTCGTTCATGGGGAAGTGGGATAGATGTGGTCGTTTTGTTGAGGGTGAAGATTGTCAGTATGGGAAATCAATAGAGAGTATACAGAATTTCCTTCATCAAAATTTGAATAGAAAAGAACCCAACAACAGGGATTTTCTATGGAAGAAAGATTCTTCCAAAAAAATTGTTTGGGGGTGCTTCACTCTCCTCTTGAGCTTTCCATATCTTTTTATTAACCCTCCAACAACATTTTCTAACCACCCACCCATACCTTATTTTTTAACTAAAAATACTCAACATTACATTTCCCCCTTCATCCTACATCCCATCTCATTCCACAAACTAGAAGTTTGGGTTCGTATCTATCTATTTAATCTATTTTCATACATTATCTCTATTATTAAAATTTGATCTCGTACTTCGACAACGATTACAATGACAACCTTATCAAACGGGCTAGGGTCGTCAGTTTTCAAAAATATTATCCCATTTTTATAAAATTGTACTTGTTCAAATCTTTTCAATCTGTTGTTTGAACGTCAGTACAATGAGACCGTGGATGAAACACAGCAAATATGCATTTAATTATGATATAATTGTCTCTAGAGCACAGTCAGCGTACAATATTTTTTACAAAAAAAAAATTTCTCGTTCTCATGTAAAAAATGAGATGAACATGAAAGAATTGATTGTCTGAATGTGTCCATTGTAGTTAATATTGTAGAGTGTCATGTGGATAGTTAGAGCTCTTTTTCTCTATACCGGTCCACATGCATACACATTTATAAGGAATAATGGTGGAGAGTTTTGGGCATTTTAGGACGGGGGATGGTCGTTGTAATAACAAAAAGCTTAGAGCCAAGTGGCTCTTTCTCCACGTTTTTTCTTGGTCTTTTCTTCTCTTTATCTATTCTCACGCTGACTGAGTTTCAGTGCTCCATGAAGAGGGAGAGAAGCTCAGATGGATCCGTTCCCAGACCATGTATCAACATGACCTGAGACTGCATGATCCCATTCTTTCTTTGTAGTATACTTGTACATGTATCAAGAGAAAAGGATGATGGGAAGAAAGAAGAGTCACAGACTTTGACTGACTGACAGAGACGTCTCAACTTTTTGACAGGATACAAGCCTCAGTCTCTTAAATCCCTTTTCCATCTCCCTCCCTCTCCTCCTCTTGCTTTGCCTTTTACAAAGTCTTTATTCTTGGTCTTCTTGGTATCTTGTCTTGTAAAATTTTGCTAATTATTGACTGGCTTCTTGTTCACTTCACAGGAATTATGGGGCGATGCTGACTTTGATACTTTGCATGTTTTTCGACATGCTTCCAGATTGAAGGCAAGTGATCAAGACAAATTAGATCCTCTACCCCTTCCCCTCCATCATCTTCCTTCTCCTAACTCTTACTCTTACTCCTACTACCCCTTACTACTACTTCTGTATGTACTGATTCCCATTTCTTTCGTTCAACCATCCATCCATCTCACTCAACTAAACTCAAGTAAAATCTATAAACTTTTTTT
>JAQHQX010000538.1:0-12330 GCA_034694425.1 Arrhopalites sp. Gr-Col-00791
TTGACATTCAGAGGTCACGTTGCCAACTTGCATGTTGTGATGACATCGTTTGGTCATAAAAATCTTCTAAAAAATGGAGATACACAAAAGACGATGGAAAACAGGATGACTATCTTGATTTATTTGTAACCGTTTTGTAAATATTTGACCTCCAGAAATAGTCGAATAGTTTAAATATTTTAAATTAGTGTAGAGGTCACGAGGTCACATATTTCGAACTTAATAAATCACCAATAATTAATATTCATTTTGTTCATAATGTCCCTCTGATGTTATTCAAATCATTGTGACGAAACACACGATTTCTACGCCTTTCGGCCGCCACCGCCGCAAAATAATCGTTTTCAAAAGAATCATTTTGCTGGAAGTCGTTGAATCCAAATAAAAAGTTAGTGGACCCAGTTCACGTTGTTCAAAATTAGTTTAGTGAATTCCAAATGTAATCGTTGACAGCAGAGGATCTAATTCTTCTCAATTAACTACGTCAGATGTTGACTGAATAAGAAATTTGCTAGAACAACATATAGGATTACGTCAAGGATGCTTTAAAAATATACAGTTGTACGAGTACATGAAAAGTATTTTAAATGATGTATCAAAGTCGATACGTCATCCTGATGAAAAGAAATGTGCTTTTTTATTATTCTGTTATAAAATAATTATTCACCCACTTATAGCTTATTGAAAGTTCAAAATGAATAGAAGAATGGGAGTCATTGTTACCATTTGATTTCTTTTTTAGACCGTATGTATATTGGATAAGACATCAAATAATATTTTTAATGAAGACGCCCTAAAACGAGTTTAATTATCTAGTAATGCTTAATTCAAATGTACAGTAGTGTAGATTAAATTTGAACTATGTTCAAATTAAAGATGCGATGAATACTTTAATTTAATTTGAAATACTTTCATCTGCTTCCTCAAAACAACTCTTTTATAACAGATATGATATTCATGACAATTTTCAAGTTCTACCATAATTAACGCTAAACTTATAATAGACATTTTCGCGCAGTAAAAAAATACAAACCGAAGTAAAAATATGGAAACATAAGGTATCAGTTTTTCTGGTTTTATCTAACCTAGCTCGCTTCGCTCGCTATTTGGATCAAGAAAATCTCGATATAATCAATTCTTGCGGTTTCTATTCTTTTTACTGCTACATTATATATTTCCCCATATAATAGCATGAGCTCAGTGGTCGTCAGAACCCCAGCAGGGTTCCGAAGATACAGATTTTTGAAATTGACTCCATGTCTGCATCGGAGATTGAAATTAGATCGTCAATTCGGAGGTAGAGCTAATTTCAAAAATCTGTATCTCCGGAGCCCGTGGGAGTTGTGCGAAATGAAAAAACACGTATTCCCTGCTTTTTCATGTACTTTCAGGAAAACAATAGAAAAATAAAAATTGGTCACTTTGGCTGTAGCCGTGGGGCTTTGACCTTTGGTGACCTCCAGAGGACAACAGTGACATGACAAAAATTTCATACTTTGTCATAAATTGTCCCAGTCCCTTTAGTAACTTGTCCTAAAATATCAAAGTTTTATGTTGAAAGATGGAAAAGTTTTTAAATAGCTCAAAATGGTCATTTCATTGGAAAAACGACCCAAAAATCGGTTTTCAATGTGACCTGGCGTGTTTGTTTTCCAAGATAAATGGTGTATACTCGAAATTCAAGTGACATGGGTCCCTGGGAAGAAAATATCAAAAAAATGAGGGAGGCTGTCGGCAGTTTTTTTTAACATTGAGGATACCCCCTGTTGCAGGACCCCTCCTTTATTGTTAACAGCGATTGCTAATGGGCTATTAAATTTTTAATCGGATGTCGCAACCCCGTATGGACTCCATTATTCAAGTACACCATGAACAAGAAAAATAAACTGTTCACTAACAAATCTCGGAATCAGTTTCAATGTGTCTGATTGGTATAGACACATGCAGTAGTCAGGAACTGTTGATGTCGAATGCAAATTAATTGCCGGTCTAGTTATATTCTTAAAACAGAAATTGTTAAAATCCGATGATTTTGAGTTATTGTCTGGTCACAACGATTCTCCTTTTCCACTGAAATTGGATTTTATGAATTCATTTGTACGACTTGACACTCCTTTGCATAAAGTCCAGGCACCATATTCTGGATGTTCCGTTAAACAAGAATTTTAATCAGCTGAAATAAATTACAAATTATCTTCTTTTAATCAAAATTTTTTATAAAATTCTAACCCTGGTGCACCACCACTGAACATCCGTTCAGCTTCCCCACGATCCAATGCATCGAGACGCTTCATTTGCTTGTCATTTAAATCAAAGTCGAAGATCTAAACATTCAAAATTATTCCAGCAATTAAATTTGGGATAATTTCTTTTTCCAGACAGAATATTTTTTTCCCCAGACAGTTTCAGAAAATGGAAAAACTGAAAATATTTTTGAAGATTCGTTAATTGCAAGTCTATGGGATGGTTTTTACATAGTCTGTGTTGTTCCTACGACGAGTAATTTTATTTCTGCAGTGACATTATCCACTTACCGTCTGATTTCTTTCAGAGGGTCAGTGCTAGAGATCTCGGTTTTGGTAAATCGAATTTACCGAAAAAAAGTTTCGGTAAATTTGCCGATTTGCCCAACTAGCGGTAAATTATACTTCACATCAATTGTTACTTTTGATAATTTTTATGAACAACCACGAGCAAAAGACAATTGACGATAACAATGATTGACGAAGACCCTGAACCAAAATGTTGTTACATCTTCCATGTTAATATAAGAGGAGGTCAGGGGACAACTGTCGGGATTTTCTGATGAAAACAGCTTTTCTGACTAAATGTGCACATTTACAGTGACCTTTAGAGGTCAATGTGAACTCAATTATGGCACGATGGATTCAGTATAACACTTCAGGACATCAAATTGACACTTTTTACCAGATCGAAATACACTTTATCAGAGCAACCTGACCAGAAACATGTGGACTTTTAAGTCATTGCCAAGGGTCTTGGTTAATACGTGGGTCGCTCAATATGGCCAGTCATTGTTATCGTCTATTGTCTTTTGCTCCTAGTTGTTCAAAAAATTATCAAAAGTGACAATTGATGTGAAGTATAATTTACCGCCAGTTGGGCAAATCGGCAAATTTGCCGAAACTTTTTTTCGGTAAATTCGATTTACCAAAACCAAGGATGGCAAAAACCCTGGGTTTTTTTGTTTTTGATACCCAAATGGGTAATATGGGTTTTTGGGTTTTTCGAAAGCAACGATATCAAGTAGCATTTTCACTTACTTCCCGACCTAGAAAAAATCAGCGTGATAGCTAAAGAGATGCTGAACAATACTAGAATTTTAGGATGACAAGGGTCATCACAATGGGACACTTAGCAAACCTCCTAATTGTGACCAAACGGGAGGTCATAAAATTTTTTTGATGACATTCTCGTACTCAGCAGTTCAAAATGTGTCAATTCAATGCATAAAACAATAAAAAAAGTTGACCATACTCAAGGTATATATTTGACATGATAGTGTCTAGTATCGAGCTCAGATCCACTGGACACTTTAGAATTCACCGAAATTCTAGACTTTTCCGGATTTTAATTTCTTGTGCCACCAGCTGAATATGCTTGGATACGCTAACAAACTTCTGAGAATCACATTAACGTCGCGACGTTAATTCATTAATTTGCTGAGTACCGACGCGTCGGTACTCGGCACCCTTAAGTATTAGATGTCGAACTGTTTTCGTTTTTTGAGGAAACTCTAACCTTTGAGTTAGCTCAAATTAAAATTGAGTAACTTTTTTAAAAAATTGATAAGTTGCCGCCAACTGGAATGAGACCCATGCATGTCCCCCACTAGCTGAAAAAATCTTTGGAAAATCTGCAACTTGACTATGTGGACCTGTATCTGATTCACATACCGATTGGTTTCACATACATGAGTGACATGGAATTGTTTCCAATGAAAGATGGGGAACTTTGTTTGGATACCTCAACTGATCATGTTGGCATCTGGAAAGCTATGGAGAATCAAGTTGATCGAGGTCTAACTAGATCCATTGGGCTATCAAACTTTTCTCAAAATCAAATCAAACGAATTGTTAAATGTGCAAGAATCCCACCGTCGAACCTTCAAGTAAAAATGTGACGAGTTTTAATGGTACAATTAATTTTAACAAACACTTGATAAATAATCAAGTGGTCAATTAATCGGGATTTTCAGGTTGAGGTCCATACGGCGTTTCAACAGTCAGAATTGATTGAATTTTGCAAGAAATTGAATATCTCGGTGTGTGCCTACTCCCCCCTCGGATCACCTGGAAAGAGTGGGGAGTTTGAGGAGGATGGGATGTAAGTAGCAATTTTTGAAATTGAGATTTGTTTTTGAATCGAATCGAAACTTGTTGGATTCTTACATATTAGAATTTGCAGGTAAACAGTTTTAATCCTGTAGTAACCAACTAGATGCCATTTGGTGATTTGTAATTGTGAAAATTGTAGAACAATTGAAAAGATTAATTTGATGGAAGATCCAATAGTGCTGGAGGTAGCTAGTGAGATAGGGAAGACACCAGCTCAAATACTACTTCGTCATTTGGTTGAAAAGAATGTGGTCGTCATTCCTAAAAGTGTCCATGCTGAAAGGGTCAATGGTTATTGTTATCCAAATTACAATAATGGTAGATTTTATATTTATGGCAATAAAGGCTTGTTTAAAATATCAGTCTGGAATTTCACATCGACTCCCCCTGAACCTCGATTGACAATGTCTACATTTTGGAAAGTTTCTTTTAAATGTCTGAAATTTTAACATTTGCTGTAGATAAAATGAAAAATTTTCCGACGAAGGATAAATTATTTTCAGGTGTACAGTTTGACCAAGATTTTTTCAATTTTCAAAAAACAGAATATGCACCCATAGTTGTAACGTTTGACTTGTGGTGAAGTACGGTAATGTTGTTTTGGAATAAGTATAGAAATAAGAGGCTTGTTTGAGTATCGATTGAATTAGTTGTCAAGAACAATCTGAATTACTTTTCATAATTAAACCAAATTACACATTGGGTTTCGTAGACATTTCCGTTTTTGTCACTAATTCAACTATTTTCTATTTATAATTTTAGGATGTACAGGAAAAATCAATCAATTACGCTCTATCCGTCTGCACGTCAAAAAAGGTTCATGTGAAAAGGGAATATACAAATATTTTTACTCAATGCAATTATATCTCTTTTGTATTTTGTCTAATAGAAACATGACTGGAGGGAACCTGATTTAGGCCACAGGAAAGAGAGACACGTCGGTTTTTGCAATGTTAAGTTTCTAGCAATTTATTCATTCAAGTGAAAAATATCACCTAACTTAATCTTAAAAATGGACCAATACTTGAACATATTATAGAGCACCGAAGGTCAATCAAAAGAAATAGTTTGATGAATAATTTAAGACACTTTTGTTCTGGATACAATTCAATAAGGGTCAAGCTGCCCCAATTGGAATTGGAATTTTTTCATTTTTTCTAATTTTGAATTTGTAATTTAATAGACCAGGAGAAAAATTGAAATTTCAAACTAGTAAAAGAATTCCTAACAACAACACCCCAATTGAAGTGATCTGATCAACTCCATGAACTGCCTTTGATGTCTCAGCAACACAGACATCATCCACCTTGTCCTGGACCACATCATCCTCGACTCGTTCAAATTTCCAAACACGAGGTGGTGAAGCTATGTCGGTTACATACACAGATTTCCCACCATCACTAACAGCCAACCCATGAGCCAAGCGGAATCCATCATTGCAAGGGCTGAAAGTCCCCACAATTTTGTTTGGAAATGCCAACGTCATTACAAAGCCCTGAACCTTCCTCAATTTTGTGGGTCCATTCAGAGCAAACAGCGTCGAGCCTTCAAAAAAAAATTTTGTAAGTTCAAAATTCAAAGATTGCATTTTACCCGAGTCAATTTAAAATAATTCAAATTCTTACCCTGTGGATCAAAGGCGATGCTAAAGAGACGACTACCAAAAATGCTACTTTTTAAAGTGAGAAGTTCACTCCCGTTGGAAGCGCTAAAACATCGAATTCGACCGTTTTCTCTGTCGGCTGCGCAAATCATATCCATTTCCTCCGTAAGGGCAAGGTCATGAACTATTTTGAAGGGGTCATCCATGGGTGTGCATGGAATGGATGGTTTCAAGGGACATTGACCTATTTGGATGCTGGGATGACCAAATTCATTAAACTTGATGATTCGGGAGTTGCAGTAACCATCGGCAACAAAAAAGTCGCCGCTGGAATGAACGGCCACTGATGTAGGACCACAAAATCCATGGTGACCTCCTTCGTCAGATTCGTCTCCCAAAATCAAGGCTGGGTTAGCTTGACCATATTTAAACTTGATTTTTTGAAAGATATTAAAATTGTTGACTGACAAAAAACTATCGAATTAATTTTGAATTCATATTACATAAAATACCTTAAAAACTTGATGTAAGATCACATCAGTAACGAAAATGTCGCCGTTTTTGGCGACCGTCAGGCCATGCGGCATGTAGAACCTTAATAAAATTTTATATTCTCATCAGAATAGATTTGAGTTTATTGGGATTGGCGAAGCTCATTTAATTTAATTTAACTAGAGATGCAATTGTATTTTGAGCGGCAATTTCAAAATTGGAGAAGAAATTAAATAATTTTGTCGCAATTTTCAATTAGGTTTTGCCCTTACAGATTTTTGCCGAAATGATGAATCGTTTCTCCTGTCTCCGGATCAACAATAAAGATGACACTCGAGTTGATGGGACCCGAGTTGGGTTTAAGAAAATTGTTTTTTCCCACATTGGAACTGTTGTAACGTAAAGTTCGGTTGTGTCTATGGAAAAGAACAATTTGACCTGCGGGGGTCATGGCAACTGCAGAAGCTGGACCGAAATTGGATGTTGAACTCTTCCAGTGCTGAACGACCTTGTACGTCAAATTAGTACTTGAGCCCTACAAATCACCAAAAAATTAGGGGTATGACGAACAGCTTTTCCAAAGTATCAAAAATGTTCAAATTGAATTAACTGTGATTCGTTCAAGTGCGTGCTTAAAGTGAGCACCAAAAAATGCAAATACCCCGCAATTATTTTTTAACAGCGTGATTTAATTTGGACCGTCGTGGCTTATTTAGAGGCTTCATTGGAGCAGGGCCATTTCCATGACAATAGAAGACAATTTTTAATATTATTGAAGAATTTTATTTCTCGAGGTGATAAAATTTGGAGACCGGATAAAATTAAAAGTTTTGCAATACTTAAAATTGTAACATTGGCCAAATGAAAGCAAACTGGAACTTATAAATACAAACGAAAACGAGTTTAAGTTGACCTTTGTTTCTGCCTGGCTATTTCTTGCAGACATGACGGATACGGCTGTGAGAAGGAAAATTAAATTAAAAAACACAAAAATTTGTAGAAAATCTAATTTGAGATATCGGTTATTTGAAGGGATCTTCATTTTTCATACAGACAAATCTGACTCAACGTTTAGAAAAACAAGTGGAAAATTTTCTTTTCAGCGAATCCACTCTGAATTCTTTTCTCATTCTGCATAATGAAATTCTGTGACACGAATTACAAAATATGGAATTAATGAAATGTCTGTTCAATTTGAACATTGAATGCTCATTCATTTTCGATTGTTAGATAAGCATGAATGGTCTCTCATTTCTACTTAATTCAAAAGATAAAAGGTCTAGGCCAAGGTGCTCGAACATATTCAGAAATTTCATTTCGTTGTGAGAAATAATAAATGGGATAATTGTTGTGACGATAGAACCTCCAAGACCAATAAAATGTGTGCTCTTTCAACTTGATAGAAATATAATCTTGTTCTTTACAAGTTTAAGATAATTTCTACAATTTTGTCTTAATAATTCCAAGTTGGAATTCGGAAATATTTTTCATTTACTATTTTGGCACTTTTGCCTTTAAATGGAATAAAATGCCGTGTAATAATAATCCGATGGAGTTTTAAATTAAAAGAAATATGAGAATATTAATAATAAGAATTTATTCAACTTGATATGGCCGATTGATTGGACATTGAACTCAGACAGAGTAAACGACGATTAAACGAACAGAATTTTTGATGATGATGTTTAAAATGGTGACAATGACTTTGTAGTCTACATTCCACAAAGTTCCAACCTTGACTCTTAAAGGTCTACAGGATCGATGATACTTTGCAAACCAACTAGAACTTGACTTCCACGTACTCAAAATTTTACGCGAGAACTCTGACACGTGAGCCAACTGAGTCAAGTGAAAGATAAAACTGGTAGTGGCTAAAGTTCCAATGATGAAGGAACGCAAATTTTGAAATACAACCATTTGAAAAATATTCAAAATTGCTAGAAAAATAAATGAAATGATTGTACCCAGAATCCAATTGTCAAAAATTTGATTAAAGAATTTTATAAGGAAAGAAAGTTGATTGTAGTACAATGAAAATTGTTGCTCAGTCAAAGGTAACATCATTGTCATCTGATGATGATGACCGCTTTTAGTTATAGGACGTTTATAATATTTTTTTTGTTTAGAAAGAGCCTGAGTGAACCGAAATACATTTACGGGCAACTCTCCGGATCGTAATGAGAATTTAGGTGTTGATGTTGATGGAGGTTTCCGGAGATGAGTAACCATGGAGATGACAGCTTTGATGTGGAAGAAACTGATGATGATGTAGAAGAGGGTGTAGTAGTAGTGGAATGAATTCATATAAAGTTGATGGGCACTTGACAGGAATTTCAACCAAAGTGGTAGGCCCTTGGGGTTGTTGGAGATGGAGGTCAAGTGCATGGGGGATTGAGGATTAAAGAGAGGGACTAGTCCATCTGTTAGTACTCCAAGTACCGTAGGAACGCAAAATATTTTCATTATACGCCCAACATAATTCTTGCTGGGATGACCGTGATCCAAACCTATGAAAAAATTATCGTTATGAATCGACAGCAATTAAAATTTTTCTGGCTACTTTTCTGGTCATGAATTTTGGAATGGGAAGGAAATTCTGCTCCTTTAAATTACCCACATCCCTCAGGTTTTACTAGAGTTGTTCTTAAATTTCAAAAAATTCAAATACTGCGAGTTCGGACTAAAGCCCCCCGGGAATGTTCTTAAATAATTTATTCAAGTTTAGGTGCTTCCCAGTTTGAAATTAACACCAAAAATAATCCTTGATTTGATCTTAATTCTCGAAGAGTGAATGTGGTATGTGGTATTTCATTGTGAGATGAAACGACCAAGAAAATTGTCCATGTAATTTTTGTTGACTGTTTAATACGACCACTCCATACTGGTTTACTGACTCAAGTTGCAAGTAGAATATACCATGATTGTACAAGGAACAAAAATGAAAAAGTAGTTGCTAATAATTTCAATGGTCTACATTTACCAAAGTTGTTGGTCATGTCGATGAAACTGTTGATGAGATGATGATGACTCCCATAATTCGTTAGGGTTGTCCAATGACTGATGTTGAATCCCAATTTGACTGCAGTTAGATAAACAGTTCGGATTTTCCAAAATAAACTTTTCGTCTTCAAATTTCCAAAAATTGTTTGCCCACATCGAATCACCATAAAAATTTGGTAGGTCCAAAGTAAACACAATTGACTCCAGTATCGATGCAATGATCGAGGGCGGGAATCAAATTCAAATTTCTCTGACCTCCTATTCCACTTGTAAGGAGAAAATCCACAATTCCATCCAAAATTCAACAAACCCTTCAAAATATTTACAGAATTTCCATCCAACATTTTCAAATCAAAATTTTATACTGAAACTTTAGGAAATTGAGCTAGTGAAATGTTTCAAATGGAGAGTACAGGGCAGAGAATTGTTTTGTATTTGCTTTTGTTAGTCTGTTTTTGGTTTTACGTTTAAGCGCTGGAACAACAAATGAAGGGGACGTTTAGAGGATTTCCAGTTTGAGTAAAGACAGTTGGGACATCTAAATGGGACCTGTATCCACTCTTAATGTACATTCCGTCTAATTAAAGGAGTAAATTTGACTCCATTGAACATGATAACAACATGGTGGGACAAGTAAATTAATAGGTAAATCTTTAAAGTTACCTCTAAAACACTGTCGTGTATCGTTCACACGATTCGAGCACTCACAAAAAGTGGTTATAGAAAACAGACGCAGAAAATGTCAACTGTCGCTTTTAATTACCGAACGTTTTTTAAATTGCAGGTTACGTGAAGAACAAAAAAAATGGTTGTCGTATGTGATTAGGAAATTTTATATGACTCTTTTTTGAAACTGAATGTGTTGCTTTATTCAATTGGTAAAATTCTTTCCCGCCAACAATTCTCATGTCGACTGGATTTTCAATCAAATTATCTCTTGTTGTCCAATTGAAATCCACTTTCTATCACTGGCAGACAAATTTCTATTTCTGCGAGCAGAAATCGAATTGTGTCTGTTCACAAAATTTGACATCGATTGGAAATTTTAGTTGTCTCAAATATTAATTTCTGTACAAAATGGTAAAGATAAAATAAAGTTTGTGGCCTCGTTTTTAACTGAAAAGTTACCAGTCGAAAAAGAATTTTTTTTTTGCAAAATCATCTATATTATAACGAGCTAGGGCAAATTTTCTCCCATCACGTACTACTTCCTTCATGTTTAACGGAAACAGTTGATGTATGTTGGTGTCATAAAATAGGTAATTTTTTGTACTCGATCGTGACCCACCTTAGATTTACCAACATTGACCCTTGACCTTTAAAGTGTCCCAAAATCTTTGAAAAATTCAAATTACGCTCACACTAAATGCTGCTCCACTTCTATTGCCTTTCGCAGCAGAATTCAAAAGTCTTAGAATTTTTTTTTATGATTTCAAGCACAAATGACGGAAGTTAAATGATGAGGTATTCGTATAACTCAACCCACAGAAAATTCAACCCGGAAAACTCAACCCCGGACAACTCAACCCACGGAAAATTCAACCCACGAAAAACTCAATCCCGGATAACTCAACCCACGGAAATCTCAACCCACGAAAAACTCAACCGACGGAAAACTCAACCCACGGAAAAAAATCTCACGGAAAGTTCCGGACAGTGTTTTCGCATGTTCTCTAACACTCAACCCACGGAGAATTCGAAACCTGACTATAAGCAATCATGAGATTCGCTCGCTAGGAGTCGCGAGCGAAGTGAGCAGGTTAGAGAACATGCGAAAACACTGTCCGGAACTTTCCGTGAGATTTTTTTTCGTGAGTTGAGTTTTCCGCGGATTGAGTTTTCCAGCGTTGAGTTTTCTTGGGTTGAGTTTTCCGAGGGTTGAGTTATCCTAGAATCAAATGATGAAATATAAAAATTTAACAACTTGCGAAAATGTGCAAACTAATCTACAGTGTTCGCAAATAAATAGGCAGGAGGATTGCAGTTTCAAAGTCTTTTGTCCCTCTAATCTAAGAGGAGGAAAAAGTACATCGAATCAATATTGGTCAACTAATTTCTCCAAATTAATATCACCTTTGTTACATAAACGATAGCCACAAATAACGCCGAAACACTGACCACAAATAACACTAAATCATTTAAAACACTCATTAATTTGGCTGCGTAGCAGCCTACAGATACTCTTGTTATAATATAATTGAATATTGAATCTTGTAGAAAATGTCGACAGTTAAAACTGCATACTTTAGTTTTATGATTTTACTTGAATTAGTTTTGCAAAGACAACACAAGATAATAAAAATATTGATTTAATGAAAAATTTATTACACTGAACCCATATACTTTTAATTGTGAATTGATTGGAAATGATCATTTTTGAATCAATTGTTAATTGACCTGCTTGAAGCTGATGAATATTTATAAGTGAATGAAAAAGACAAGAATATGGTTGAATGAGTGACTCCTTTAAGTTGACATATCAACTGTCATGACAGTCAAATGTCCACCAGTAGTAATAACGATGAGTACAATCTCTTTGTTTGACGGTACAATCATTCATAGTACAATTACTGTTGGTCCCTTGAGCCAGGTAATTGATAAGTTTCTCAACAAACACAATTATCTTTCATAGACAAACTGGATCAGGATTCCCCAATTCTTTCCATTTCCATCTTCATGACATTTGCATTACGAATGTCAGACCAAACTAAATTTATACTATCAACTCGACTTGGGCACCTCTCTAACCCACGAGATGCCTCTCGGTGCACGTTTGCAGTAAAAACTTCGGCCTGAGAATAGAACTCAGAGTGAGGGAAAAACTTGTAAAGTCTAGTATCTTCGACCGAGAATCGAAGCCGTGCAACTAGACCCATT
>JAQHQX010000539.1:0-12327 GCA_034694425.1 Arrhopalites sp. Gr-Col-00791
TGAATTTAGTGTAGAATTCCATTATCAACTTTCAAAAGTGAATTTCAGGAATTAAAAATTTTTTCAAAATTTTGAAAGGTTTGATTTCAATGAGTTGTAGTTTTCTGAAAGCTCAATGCAGTGATGGTAGACTGAATTAGTTGAGAAAACTCTTGATCTTTTATACTCAACTTTTCACTTGACTTGAGTTGAATTTGGTACAACTACCATAAACTGATCATGATGATGTACGTGACTAAACAAATTGTCAATATTGCAGCCCATTTCAATACATACACTCGAGTGGTGCTGATACCGATTTTGAATTCAACTTTTTATCATTTTATTGTCAAACTACTGTAAAAACTTTATGTCAATTAGTCATTTTTCAAGCTAATGTGTCACAACTCTCATCTATCATCAATGTCAATGTCACTCCAATTCGACAGTGACAAAAAATGAAATCAAAGCAATTTCAAAAGGCGACTATCGGATAAGACACAAGTTGTTGGCCTGCAAAAAAATATGAAGACGACATTGCAGTCACTAGCTGATTTTACAAAATTAACCTTTGCTCATGAGGTACATAAATTGATAATGTAGAAACGACTGCAAGGTCGTCTACATTGTTTAAAAAAGCTGTCATATTAAAAGTCGTCTTTTGTACTTCATTGAGATATTTGACCCGTTGACCTCTGTTATCATTTGAAAATTTTATTGACCTCTGAAGGCCAAACAACTCAAGATTTTAGAACAGATAAAATGGCAACTTTGTTCATCATATTCTTCTGTATTACATTGAATTTTTTCAGATTTTTGTAACTGAAGAAGTCAGCAGGACAAGGCTATACGCAAAATGACCTCCAAAGGTCATAAAAGGCAGGTCAAAAATTTTTTCGCCCACGTCACAGTTGCCGACACGGATATCCATGTCTGTTTCTCAAATTTCATGATAAATATGAATCCAGTAGTGAATAAAATGCATGAATCCGAAAAACCCGTGTCCGAGGCATAAAATATGGTGATATCCGAATTCGGTGGCAATGGACATGGGAGAACAACAGTTTCTGCTCATAATAACGTATTATGTCGGTCGGAAGACATCTGGTCTCAGACCAGTGGTCTGTATATGTTTCAATCTGAACACGCCAAAATTGGACTCTTATCCGATGTGGTCCTTTTAAATCTGGTAGTAAACGGGGAACCATCAGAGGCATTAATAATTTTATGTTCAACTATCCCCTAATCTCTCAAACTCTATCTAGACACAGAGAGTATTTTTGTCCGGTATGAAAATCATTTTTTTGTAAATGCATAACCTGACACTTTAATAAAATCAACCAATCACTCAATCAATAAATCAATCAATCAATCAGAGAAAACCATTTACTGTGAACTGACGTCAACTGAGCTAATCAAAACAGAATTCATTTAGGTAATCATATAACTGTTATATAATTCCAATTAGTGGGTGCTTGTGGTGAACCTAATACAAATTTTTGTGTGGACCTTTACACCTTAGCTTAGATTTTATTTTCAAAACAGTTGTCTATTAGTTTGAGGAGTTCCCAAACCGGTTTAAATTTTGAATTTTTGACTAAATTTAATTTTCTAAATTGTAATTTAAAATCTTGATAATGTTGTCAAGGAATTTTTTCGATTTTGCGCCATCTCTTAGTGGAAAACGTCATAGTCTGTGTCCTAATGGAGTAGCCAGTAGCTAGTTGCTTCGAACCCAGGTCACAGGTACGTGCACAGGTATCGGGGGGTATTTTTTTAAGGATTATAGTTAAGAAACTACTACAACAAAATCTGCATTCAATCAATGGATCCGTATACAATTCTCCTACTCACATACCACAAAAGTCAAATGTGTTTTACATAACAATTGATCATAGTATCATTTTAGTGGCTAAATTAAAAATACGTTACGGACATCGTCATGTCACTAAGGCGGCCGCGGCTATAGGCTGCCGAATTACCTGGTTAAATATAATATAGATAAATAACAAATTGACAAATTAACAAATTGACAGATTAACAAATTGACAAATTGACACATTGAAATTATAAATCACATGAAATCATATCCAAATATTTTTTTAATAATTAAAGTACTCTAAGCAAACCAATTGTGAGGAATACAAAATATTTTTGATTGACTCTTATCAGAGTCAAACGTTATGGAAATGCGATATCTTTTGCAAATAAAAAGTAACTTGACATTCGAGATCAATCTGATGGTCAATAGTTTTAAATTTATTTCAATTTAGCACTAAATTAGATTAATTACTTGGATTTACAGAATCTTGACAATCAAATTAAAATCCACTTAAAATTTATAGATCCATGACTTTCAGTTGTGCATACGCATAAGGATATGTCAGGCCATACACATCTGGATTTTTCCCGCAAGCCCAGTGGAATCCACTGAGTGTGGAGTGGGCATTTTGGTAGAATCGACGAAATGCAAGTTTTTGCTAGATTCCAAACTTCCTAATAAATACTTCAAAATGATTATTTTGCTTCAATTAACTAATTTGTTTTTCCGCTAAGAGTTTTGAATATTATTGAACAAATTAACATATGAACCTGTTACGGGTTGCCGCATTCCCGGGAATCCTGCTCGGAAATTTCCGGGAATATTTGGAAATCTTTGGAAATCATTTGGAATCTTAGTGAATGCACGGAAATTAGTGAGAGGACATGGCATACAAAACATAAAAATTTCAATTTTCGTTCAAATGAACTGAAAATTTGCAGAGAGCTTCTTTAGACCTTCCCGAACAATGTTTTCACCGGCACTTCTCGAATGATCGTCTCGTTTGACTTACAGAGGTAATTGAAGTTGACCCTCCGTTCAATTGATTTTTATTCCAAATATTTTATACGTGACTGGATGGATCGCCAAGTAAAATTGTGATAAAATAATTCAAACGGCGTCGAAGTCTAAAAGTACCAATTGAATGGAGGGTCAACTTCAATGGCCTCTGTAGGTCAAGCGAGACGATCATTCGAGAAGTGCCGGTGAAAACATTGTTCGGGAAGGTCTAAAGAAGTTCTCTGCAAATTTTCAGTTCATTTGAACGAAAAGTGAAATTTCTGTTTTGTGTGCCATGTCCTTTTACTTTTCACTTTTATTGGATAAAGTGGATTTGCAATACAAATTATCATTAATTAACAAAACATATGGTAACAAAAACCTTTAAATCTTTCTTACACAGATAAAAATAACTTTCCCAGTTCTACTTCGTCATAATTATGACGATTATAATTATAAAGACTATTAATGGTGATTATAATCCAATTCGTCACAAATTTGTTTCTTTTCCACTTCAAAGATTCCAATGTTTCCAAATGCTCATGGAAATTTCCGGGAACTTTCCAGGAATTTCTGGAAATTGCCGTTTGGGAACATTCCCAGCGGCAACCCTGGACCCGCATACCTTGATGATGGTGTTTTGATGCAAACACCGCTAGTTCCAGTAAATGACCTGCTGTGTACTGGATCCGTTTCAAGAAAAAATCGAATTTTGTGTCTAATGGCTTTTTTTCACTTGAGAGACCTCCCTATACCTTAAAATTAAATTTTAAAATTGCTATTGAGAATTTTGGAAGAGAGGGTTGATTTGAGTATGTATTTTCATGTAATCAAATGCAAACTTAACCAACTTATACTAGAAAGTTGCAGGTTGCTGGAGTCAATTCTGGTTAAATAGTTAGTTGACTACAAATAGAGCTTAAAAAATTATAACACATTCCAGGTCGGACCGAGATTTCAGTGAGGTTTGGTAGTTTTCCAGTGGACTTGAATGCAATTTGGAATTTTCAAAATAAGTTTTGCAGCAGAAGACAATTTTTAAATATTTTGAATATTGGCCAAATTGTGATCCCATCAACCTCACATTAATTTCTACTTTCATTTCCCCAATCGAAGTCATTTTCGAACAAAGTTTTAAAATGGTAGTCTGAGGGTCAGACACAATTAAAGCAGCATCAATGGAAAAAATTTGACTCATTAATTATTTTCGAAACAGCAAGTTTTTAACCAAATGCAATAACATCAAACATAACAGACTGTACGGCAAATTTGAATAATTCCTGGTGCTTCCTAGAAGATATCACTTGACTACTATCTGAACCGTCATTGTACATTGGAAAATTGTAACCGCTTTACTGAAAAATCAAACTAGATTGTACTATGTACACTTCGTCTTGATTTCGATTACAAAGTTAATCAATTTCCACCAAAGAATTTTAATCAGGATTAAATAATTTGTTATGATTGTGTTACATTCATTATGGCGGTTATTTATTCTAGTCTGTTGTATTACACAAATCATAATTAGGGCTGGATTAGAGCACAGTTGATGTGGGAGTGTGACAGAAATGTAGAGCCTATTGCCACTAGCTCTTTTCAAGGACAAAGGCCTACTTAACAGCGTTTTAGGATTAAAATACGCTTACCAAAAAAGGACTTAAATCTCTACGTGACACAAAAAGGATTGCAGAAGTTTTGATTTGTAGAAGACAAGGAATTTTTATAAATAAGCGTGTTCAATTTTCGAATGATCGTAATTCGTATCAAGTAAACAACCTACAATTTGAATTTTAATGGAAAATAACAAGCAGAAAATTTGAATTTGACACAAAATATGTTGTCATCTAGGGAGACCCAGGTAGTCTAGTGGACTAGTGTCTACCGAGTGTGAAGTACTTCAGCCTGCGTGGGTTCAAATCCCACGAGGTTGAAGGAATGACAAAAACCGTCCACCACCCCACCAGGGTCTCCGCGAGAGGTAGAGAGAGTGTGGATGGAAAGAGTTGAGTTGGCGCCGGACTTGGTAAGGGGCGAACTGTCCGAACAAATGCTGGTTGAGTCTCTCCGATCGACCTGTCACCCAAGCCTTCTTCCGTTGCCAACTGCCATCCACACCCCCGCTTCCTCTCATAGTTAAGTATACGTACTAGTTGTCGGAATGTAATAAACATTGATTCGAGCTAAATAAAAATAGCACTGTAATAATGTCTGATAGCCCAGGATATACCTTACTGGGTTATTGCTACAGACTTTAAACCGGCCATTATTATTATTGAAATATGTTGTCATTTTGTACAAAATTATATATTCACGGATCAACTTTCGTAACTTAAAAATCCAACTTGAATTCTTCCTGACTTTTGGCATAAAAATGTTTTTGGACGTACTTACAAAGAATTTTATGCATCCCACCAGCAAACCCCTAGATGAACTTGATATATGGAGAGTTGAAACATATAAAAGATTTAAAATTTTCTGAAATTGGATTATAGCACTTTAGTTGGAATTTGGGAATTCGTTTTGGAAAACCGACATTTTCCTTTCGTGAAGTGTTACGAGATGGGCCAAGTGAAAAGATGTGAGATGTTACTGCTGGTTGGGCTACTCCTGTTTATACAGTCTTCAGCTGGTGAGTCACTAACAGAATAATTAAAATGGAATTGGAGTACAAATGCTCAAAGTGGAATTGAAGGTACCGGGATGAGTTAAGTCTCCTATGACCTGGGATTTTGTTGAGGAATTGTTAAAAAACTATATATTATTTTGCAGTGATGGGAGTCCCATCACTGCAAAATAATATATAGTGCTCCGAATGAGTACTTTTTTCAGTACTCATACCCGAAACTACGAGTATCCAGTATCGGTACTCATACTCAGCGGGTATTTAAAATGCCATACTTGTACTCGTAGCCGTACTCATTCTACTCATACCCATACTCAAATACCCGAGTATTTTTTCAATGATAGTGAAACCTCCCCAAGCATTCACTGCTTTACACCGATCATTAGTACCACTAGTGTAGCCAATCGCCAACTATCAAAAGTTTACCTGCTACTCATATTTTTTATCGGGTACTCGATACTCGAATGTTGACTCCGGCGCCGACCATTTTTTAGTCGGCGGCGGCTGGATCCCAAAAACTTGCCGGCGGCGGCGGCTGGAACCGGCTGAAAAAATTTCCGCCAAGTCATCCTATCAAGTTAATTGACAAATTGGGCCCCGAAAATATACTATGGCGACAATCTTGCACTCACTTGTGACTTCTATGTTCTTGTAAAATATCAATTTAAGTGTTGATGGTCAGTGGGTGCAAGGTTGGAGTCACCCTAAATTTTAAAATCGGCCCAAAAGCTTCAAATAAATAATCGCCACCAATTAGATGACGAGGTATTTTGTGTCTGGACCCGGACAGTGTTGATTGCTGTTTATGAAATTTACCAGAGTGACTGATACTGACATCTGTAATTCTGTAGGCGGATATAATTTTGTGACCATGTGGTTGACCTGTAAGGGTCACTGTGCCAATTGACCTGTTGTGATTACTCCGATAGTTACAAAAATCTCAAATGAATCAGAGAGACATAACACTATAAAAGAAGTGAAGTGGCAATTTAAACTTAATCGAAATGTGTAACCCTTACACTAGTTTACTTGCCTTTATGACCTCCCGAGGTCAAATTGTAAATCCATCAATTCAGGATAACCTTCTAGTTTTCCATCATGTTCTATTTCTCTCTGATGCTTTTTAGATTTTTATGACCATCGGGGTAATCACAACGATTCTAGGAGTTTTCCACACCGGAAAGTTCCATACAAGCGAATTCCACAAGAAAATTCGACACCGGAAGATTTCACCCCCGGTTTTGTTTTATTGACTGATTATGTCAATGGAGATTGATTTGATTGAAGCGAAGTGATTGGTTAGGTATGTCCGAAAGCACTTATTACTCGAACCGATACCGCCCGGAGCCCGTGTGGAATCTTCCGGTGTGGAATTTTCTTGTGGAATTCGCTGGTATGGAACTTTCCATGTGTAGAACACGCCGGTTGCCAATCACAACAGGTCAATTGGCAAAGCGACCTTTAGAGGTCAAGCACATGGTCACAAAATTAGTTCCGCTTACAGAATTACAGGTGTCAGCATCAGTTACTGTGGTAAATTTCATAAACAGCCATCAACATTGTCCAGACACAAAATACCTGGTCGTCTAATTCGTAGTGATTTTTTGAGGCGTTTGGGCCGATTTTCAAAATTTAGGGTAACTTCAACCTTTCAACCGCTGACCACCAACACTTTTAAATAGATATTTTGATGATCTACAAGAACGATGTACATAGGTCACAAATTAGTCCAAGGTTGCTGTCATATTTTATTTTCGGAGCCAGTTTTTTTATCTTAACCGATAAGTAGCTTTTCATGCTAAAAATGTCAAAAATATTGACCAAAATATTCGTCAATATTGTTGTAACACATGTCGAAACGTGTACATACTTTCTGAGTCCCGAATTTCAATCTCGGCTGGACCACACAACTTTCAGAAAGCGAAAAACGACATGACATATTAACAAAATTGTGTTTTTTCCACCAAAACAACATTAAATTTAGCAATCAGCCACTGCTCAGCCGTGACTTTTGTCGGCGGCGGCGGCTAAAATTTTGAAAAAATCCCAGCCGGCGGCGGCTAACGTCGGCGGCGCCGGAGTCTACTCGAATGTATTTTCACTGAAAATATGAGTACCGATGCTGGATACTCGTACCTGTACTCGAATGTATTTTCAATACTCATACTCATACTCGTACCCGTACTCATACTCATATACCCGAAATACTCGTACTCATACCCGTACTCATTCGGAGCACTAGATGGGACAAGGATGTCAAGGATGTTACTACACTGCGTGTGCAGAGGTACCCACATGCAAGCTTCAAGGTATTAAGTCCGCAGTAGAAACTTTAACTGTCGCTTGCCCCAGCCCTAATGTAGCCAGAATTAAGTGCTGTCCTGCTCGTTGTATTGCGAATTATGAAATAGAAAAATAATAAAAATAATAATCGATTCTGATTTCCATTCAAAAAATAAATACTTGATGCGTTGTTTCAATTCAGCTTAAATAAAGTTCACTGTTGGAAATTTGAAATGCGAAAGAGTCAAATAAATTAAGATTAACGTGAAATTGTCCACAATTTTGTATCTGTCCTACAAATCGTCATGAAAGTTGAGACACAGTCGAAATCAAAACGAATAGAGACCCTGCTCGTTATATAATCAGCAATCAATGTGACAAGTTTACACATGAAAATATGCAATACAAATTCAGTTTGCATCGAGGCGACTGCATGGTGTAAAGATTAAGAATAACTAATTTATTTTCAAATGGAGGACATTCAACAAATTTCACAATCAAATCCTACATCGTCTTTCAATGTTTTAGTAGTCGAATCAAGTCTAGGTGGTTTCACAAATGTATTTGAAGACTGAGTTTGGGTAGAAGCCATTATTATACCCGATATTTCCAGGTGCAGGTACAAATGCCAATGATGTTCTGGTGTTTGATAAGTGGTTGTTCCAATGATAGAACTGCTCCGTAAGAATTTCATCGCCAGTTGTAATCCATCTCCACACTGTCCCGTCATGTTCACCAGCTACCCAATGGTTTCCAGCTATCGAAAACAAAAGTTTCTATAAATATTGTCAACCGTGCACTTGCTGGATCACCAATACAAAAATTAGTGACCACTTGTGGGTGGTAAATCTGCCGAATGAAAATTTTCTTTGCCAAATTGTAAATGTGATGTATGTGGGACAGAATTTCCTTCGTCACATTTAGCCAATATTAAAAATATTTTTCTACGCCGAACCAGGTTCGGAGAAATGGCAGATTTTTCAACCACACCCAAACTTTACACAAATAAATTACCAACAACAGGTGGTTGTAGTCATGCTATCCAGTAAGAAATATGAAAGGAGTAGCTTTCATTCTTGTGGTTGAAAGAATTTAAAAGTTTGATTAAAATACCGGGTTTACTGTAAGCCTGGATTTTTAAAAAATTGAGTGTTCCAATTTTTTCTGATCTTGTAATTACTCCTACCTACTGTCGCAAGTACTCAAATTGAATATGCATGACATGCTTCAACTTTTGCTTTTGTTGACGAGACACAATTAACTCGATTGTGGCCATTTCAACCAGCGACATCTTTGAAAATTAAATTAAATAAATTATAAACTCACATATAATGCCTAGTTCAACGAGGTGACCGCCTAGAGCATCAAATTCCTGCTTTGTGAGTATAGTTGCCAGTCGGCCATTGTGATCTGTCTCACAAGCAACTCTTGCTTGGATTTGTCCGAGCTGAAATACATGCAGATAATATATAATATATGCAGATTCAACAAATGTGTTTAATCGCCTTTTAACGTCTTAAGTAGAACTTGGATGTCAGTTATGAACTTGACTCGATTCTCCATAGACTATCAATTTCATAATTTCAGTCAATTGGATTGGGAAATTTAAAAAAATCCACACATGGTTTTGGCCTTACCGGCTTTTCACTGAGGTGGTAGTCGACGGCCCTGACTCCCTTGTTCTTTTCAAGACTCACTTGACCCAAGTATGTGTAGTCTGTAAAAGAAAAATTAATGCCAATTCAGAATTATTGCATTATTTTAGTTGAGTTATCGCAGGTTCTGGACAGTCCATATTTCATGTGGGCTAAAACAAAGACACAAAGGCACTGAATTTTGACAGACCTGACAAAATGTAACAATTTACGACTTACTCGGGACACTCTTGGCTTGTGTGAAGCTGACTGCAAACACCCCTAGCAGTAGAATGATGAATTTAGTGCAAAATTCCATCTCCAACTTTCAAAAGTGTATGTCAGGAATTGAGAAAATTTTCAAAATTTTAAAGTTTGATCTAAATTAGTTGTAGTCTCCTGAACCTTCAATGCAACGATGGTAGACTGAATTAGTGTGGAAAAGTCTTCATCTTTTATACTCAATTTTCCACTTGAATTGACTTTAATTTGTACACCCACCATAAACTCATGATGATGTACGTGACTCCACAAACTGTCAATATTGTTGCCCCACTTCACTATAAGTACTCTAGTAGTCCACATTCCGATGCCAAATTCAAGTTTTTATCATTTGATTCATTAACTACTTTAAAAATTATATGTCAAACTAGCTATTTTTCAAGTTAATTCATCATAACTCTCATCTGTACAATGACCCTCCAAGTTGACATTGACAAAAAATGACATCAGAAAACCTTTCAATCGGCGACGATCGGATAAGACACAAGTTCTGGGCCTGCAAAAAAATATGAGAACGACCTTGCAGTCACTAGCTGATTTTAAAAATTTACCTTTGATCATGAGGTACATAAATTGATAATGTAGAAACGGCTGCAACGTCGTCCACATTGTTCAAAATAACTGCCATAAAATATCAAAAGTCGACAGGCTTCTCGACGTAGTTTGGTGGGAAACAGGTAAACTCTGTACAAAGTTGCCTTTTGTACTTTATTGAAATATTTGACCTGTTGACCTCTGTCATCACTTGAAAATTTTAATAACCTCTGAAGACCAAATAACTGAAGATTTTAGAACAGATAAAATGGAAACCTTGTTCATCATATTCATCTGTATTACTTTGAATTTTTTCGGATTTTTGCCGTTGATGTGTAAACTTTGTCACCTCTAGCATTTATTCAGTTTCCTTGAACTTTGTTTTGCGTCTTGTTGCCATGGAGATATGGGCTTGATTGACGTCAAATGGTCACATAACGAAGTGGTTTCCAGGTGAGAATGTACCAATCGAAGGTTCCAGAACACTAGAGGTAACATGGCGTCATGAATCTGAGACTTATGTAACTATTTAACGCCCACAGATCGATCAAATTAATTAATTTTGGCAAATTGTAAATGGGAAACCAAATAAGGCATGTCCAAGGTTCGGTACCTAAAATACATTTTTTAAATGTACTTTATAGTTGAATAATTGATTTTTAATTCCACAAACACTCACAAAGGTTGATTTTGCGTCAATATAACATAACACTCTGGGAGACTACCCTAATTTTAGGGAATTTGCCTCGAGGCTAGAGAAATTTTAATTGAAATTATTCGTTTTTCATTTATGAGGGCTAGTAAAACAACTCCGGTCAAGTTTCTTTGCATCATAGACTAGCCCAGGCTAACGTTTATTTTTTTCACTGTAGGAAAAAACATTTCATCGTGCAATTTATTGACTAACAATTAACTTTGTGGGCTGAATTCAATAAACTTTTTAAATACAACTTAGTTCATCCTTTAGCATGGTTTAAGTTGTATTTAAAAAGTTTATTAAATCCGACCCATGACACCTAATAAAGCCGTAGTACGATTAGATACTCTCAAGTTGCATTTCATCTGATGAAGGGCTGTGTGACCCCGAGTCATCTGGGGTGCCTGTCAGATAATGGCCATGTCACCACTTGTTGTGCTCAAGGGTTGGCAATAAGAAAGTTGATGGTGCTATTGAGAAGAAACTGAAACAAACTTAGAATGATGCCCCTGTCCATGTAGTAAAACGACCGAATGCGAACTTTCAATGGGGACAGAGACTCCACCGCCTTCCTCTGGTATAGACCAAGATTCCTTTGCATGTTGTAAGGCTGGAATAGTCCTAGAATCGCAGTCGACTCCATATGGAATTGAGCTGGCACCACAATGATGAGGACCAGAGGGCACAAGGTGACAACTCCCACACTCGCCAAAAATACCGAAAGGATTCCATTTAGTCGGATGAGCCCGTAGGTTGAGTAGACTACTAACCAAATGATTAGCGTCTTGGTAATTGGTACTATGAGGTCGCAGTAAACTTGATTGAAGGAAATCACACAGATTTGTATTTCCCTGTATCTTTCAATCACATTCTGCATCTTGTTTTGGAAAGATGCGGCAGCGCCATGGCGCTGCCACATCTTTCCAAAAGAAAGTGTAAGAAGAAGTGCCGCGCTACTTCTTCTCAGGGTTTCCAATTCTTGCTCCAATTCAGATCTAAAATCACAAAAAATATTTGTAACTGACAAATTGATGTTAATTTGAATCGATAAAATGGGAAGGAAGCCAAATCAGGCGGGAAAAATTTATTTAAATTTCAATTCCAACCGAATATTTTGTAGGGCAGCTAAGGCCACACAGAGGAAGCAGATGCCATGTACAGACCAGAGCAATGCAAGTACTTGGTACAGATATACAAAATAAATTTGAAATCCGATGCACAGCATGAAAATCAAGACTCTCAAAGGACCTTCTGCCTGGGGCAACAAAATGGATGTTGGAAACCCTAAAATTTCTGGTTTCAATATTTCAGCTGCGATCATCACCACTCCTAGGGAGTGGAATCCAAACAAAAATAAATCAAAAATCTTTTCTGCTTGGGCAACCAGTTTCATCTTATCTTTGGGATTCTGTTTGGATGATTCTAGAAAAAAATAAAATGTACAGTTAAGTTATGTCATACGAGTATTTTTGTT
>JAQHQX010000540.1:0-12326 GCA_034694425.1 Arrhopalites sp. Gr-Col-00791
CCAACAATAAAGTCAAAAATTTGATTGGTGCGTGTACTGGGTATAAAATAATTTTCTACATTTATGGAACTACTCTGTGAGAAAAATGTCTGCTGCTGGTCTTGTGCAACATCTTGTTGGTAGAATACTTGAATCAAACTGGCCACAGAGCTAAGAAGTAGTGTTGCAAAATTCATGCTTGTAAATGACTATTATGGGCGAGAACGATAATGGAACAGAATATAAGTATTTGTCTACTACAATTGATATGATGGTTACTGGTTAATATTTTCAAAGTTTATAATAAATACTTTCAATCGTGTCGAGGTTTTTATACAAAAAGGTTTCAAGTGTGACATCCATGACAGTCAATTTAATGTCAATGTAAGTGGAGCTAAGATATACATGTAGAAAAATTAGGACATGGTAAGTACTCAAGTTCAATTATCAGAGTCCTCTTAGCAAAAATTGCAAGTAAACAAACTTGAAATTTAAAACAGTGTTGTCAATTGTAGTGACTAATGATCCACTCCAAGTGTATATTTTATAATCTTAAACAGAGATTTATTAATATTTGAAAAGCCTAGACACTCATCAAAATGTTGGTGTCATATCAGCAAAACGTTTTCGAACGTGATTGTGTCTTGTCAATGGATGTTCAGTTCACTTTAGAAAAACAACTACAATATATTATAGTGTGAATTACAACGTGTTCAAATCCATATCAATCCAATGGTCAGTTATTTATCTGGAAGCATTTTTGATGCTCCACAAATTCGCTGTTTTGACTGTCACCAACTTGATAATTTTTTTTATTTGTTATTGAAGGACATTGCGCTTGCAAAAGACTTCACGTGATTCATCGTGCAATATTGATGACAATCAGTTGGAATAAATGATTTTTTGAAAATGATTTCGTGTGAGAATCAGGACAAGATAAATGGTGATGGCCAGTGAGCAATTATCCTGTAGGATTATCTGCATAAACAATTTATTATTCAAAAAACTTTTTTTTCAAAACGTAATTAAACACTTGACATTAGAAAAATGTCACTTTCATTGATCGATCGTTACCTTATCAAAGTAATTATTGCTAATTGAATTGTTTTTCTCATTTTTAATGAAACGTCTTCAAACTCGTCGTGTGAACAGTCAGTGTCACGTGTCATAGGTATGGAGGACATTTTTTATTCCAACTGAATTTCCTGGCGGAAAATCCAAAGAAACTTGTATGAAGAGAATATGAACTAAAAACAATTCCAGGTCCTTACTGATTCGAGCTCCACATTTTTGTAATGCCCATAATGACTTGATACGTGATGTAGTAGATAAAATCCTCAATCAGTCTATCAGTCTAAACTAAGCTTTCTTATAACTTAAAATGAGGTTGGACGAATTATCAAGGATAATGCCCATAATTGTTGGATTATAAAAAGCTCGAATGTATTTTATTTTTAGAAGGTCTCTAAACTTCTAAGCTTCTCTGTAACTCAAAATGAAGTTGGCCGAATTATCAAGGATGATGCCCATAATCGTCATGATAAGTTCCTTGTCCACATAGAAAAATGAACCGATGGTCACGCACAAAGGTCGACAAGCCCGATGAAACTTTCGGAACCAAAGAGGACAACCTGAGATACTCCATCTCCATTCCCAAATGGCTTCCTGGGATACTTCCCTGATTTTGGCACAAGTTGGGAAGAAGAACATGAGGAGAACTATCGGCGTTATTCCAAGCATCAGGTACCGCCCACTATTTTTGACTACAGCTAGAAAAAAGTTGATGGTCGCGGACGAAATGGCTACTGTTTCGTAGACCATTAACCATGACCCATAGACATTTGCAAAATGGTTTTGTAGAACTGACAACTGCATCTGCGCCTCACAAAGTCTCGTATAAAACATGTGACCATTATCCATCCAACTCAGTTGATTTTTCTCCCTACAAACAGAAAATTTATACAATTACATATAAATACGACCTATATACGCATGCTTTCAAATATGCAAAAACAAGTTGAAACAGAAAGTGGACCTCATTTTTCCAATGATAGGGAGAATCGAGCTGGCATAACAATAGGAAGCCAGGAAGTGGACAAGGTGAGTGTAGATATGGAATGATGTTACGTAAAGATGGAAAAGTGCAGCCAGCGATTTGACCCACCACGAAAGGGTAATTGGGTTTGAGGCAAGAGAGGTCAACAATTCTGGTGACCCCGGTTTAGTGAAACTACCAGATGCCCTTGCGAAAGAAATTAAGAAGAAAGAGAAGTTTATGAACCGAATGAGTGCTGAGATATTTAAAAAGTCCTGTTTTGATCTTTTCCCATTTCCTATTGCTTCCGAAGTCGGTTGAAATTTTACTGAAAATTTTATTATAAAATCATTTTAATGATTAAAAGTTTGTGAATCTGGACGATCAGCCCAAAAATGTGACCCCTTTGTGTTTCATTCAAAGGAATAACTGCAAATTGGTGAATTTGGCCCTAATGATTATAAAGAAGAGTACCTGAGAGGTTGATAGAAGTATTGAGGAAGGCATTGATGACTTTGTGATGTTCCTTCAGATGAACGACTGCCAACCAGTGATCCGCATTGAAAATAATGTAAACCACCGTCAAATAAATCGATCTCAGTTTCGCTGTTGTATCCTCCCTTTGAATTATTTGGATGCATTTGTAGACCATGAAACTTTGGTATAAGCTCAAAATCAAGATGGAGGTCCAAAATTGTCTTTGAAACCATATCGAAGTTCTCAACGGAACTTGATGAAACTTGTTCGAAAAGAAGTAGGGCGCGAATCCCAAAAAGTAGCCGAGATTGATGAAAGAACCGTACAATTCAAGACTATTCCTACTCAACATTTTCCAAATTTAAAAATACTTTTGAGAAAATATATCCAGAGAATTTTGAAGTTGGCTCCAAGTGTCAACTGAATGCTAAAGCTGCTGCTGGATCTACCATCTACGATTGTGGTTGTACAATCAACAATATTTGTCTATCTAGTCGTGTCTCACACTATTCCTTGCTGATTGGGTAAAAATTTTGCAAAGTTTTCAAATTTAAAGAGCTGAAACACTTTTAATTGCAAACTTTTTAAAATTAATGTTTCATGTGGTCAATACTCAATAACCACAGCAAGTATAAGGCAAAAGTTCAGGTTACACATGAAGGGTTCTCTTCATTGGTATCGTACTTGCTCCTAGGCATTCAAAGTACTTTGAATGTACTTTGACTTTCATTTCCTGAAACGTTTCAAGAAAAATTGTGAGAAATTTGAAACTTGGAGAATGAAACTTTTTTCATAATTTTTCAACAATTGATTTTTTGAGTGGTTCAAAGTCCATAACCACAGAAGTTCTCAACGTGATCTACAAGGGCAGGAAAAGGACTCTCTAAAAATATATTTCCCAAGTCCTTATGGATTGAAGAAAAATTGTGAGTGATTTTGAAATTGCCTTAACTATAAATAGTTTGAAAATTGTTTAAACCACTTAATATTTTTCCACGGACGGAAAAATGATTTCAATAGGAAGCTTCCCTAAAAATTGTTGAGCTTCTTTTCATGTGTTAGTCACACTTTCTGGGTTGTGCGTAGGTGTGAAGTTGAAGCCAAACTCTTTGGCAGGAATTCTATCAATTGAAGTACTTGAATATTGCATCTGGGTATTAAATCAAAGAAATACCATATTTCCACAATAATTACGCGTTTTGGATTTCGACATGTCCACAAAATTGTCTTTGTCCTACTTTTAGATTTAAATTATAGAATCTGAATTTTTTCTGACAATGGAAATTAAATTTGTCCAGATTTCGACACATTCGGACGAAATTCGATTTAATTGAGAGTTTCAAAGACATTTAGACGTTTCTGTCAACTATATTCATTTTAAAGTTCTTGACGAACTAACCAAATTTGGTTTTATTCATTCAAGTTTTGTCCCACGGAACAACTTTTGTTATTTCTGGGTTGTTCAAACGAATATTTAAAATTTCGGAGAATAAAATCGTCTAAACTAAACAATCACAATTTTATTTGTCTAACCGTAAGCACAACTAGTGAATAATATACTGAGGTTGTGTGCACTCTGACTGGAATTTCCTCGGATTTTAGATAGGAAAAAAGATTCATATTTCGTCAGGTCGTTGAAATTTTTAGATTTGAGAGCACAGAAAAAGTAAATGAAAAATGCTGACAAAAAATCAACTCAAGTGGAATTTCAGAGTTTTTACAATTTGGTGCCTTCTCCACATTTATCCATTCAGATTTAACAAAATTACTCGATTGATGCAAATTGACAATTCCATTTGGTCCAAATTCATATTCAAATTTTGGCAATTTTTTCTGAGATGTCACTGTTTCTATTGTGTGGGTCAAACAATTTACTCCATTTCATTAAGACGACCAAAACTCCATGAAATTCTAATCATGCTTATGGGATTGGTTAGTTTTGTGATTCTCAATTATGGTGCACAAATTATATTTGTTCGTTGGTCTGAATTGAATGTCAAACTCTACAACAAACTGTCAAAATGTTCAGGTAACAATTAACTGTTCAAACAGAACACACATTTTGTCATTGATTCTAAATTTCTTTTGTGTCATTCCAAGAACTGAAGAGGCTGAAGTGATGGACCCAGTCAACAATTCGGAGCCCAAGAGAAGTCAGAATGAACAAAGATCCTACAAATAACTTCTCATTTCCTACCTTCCCTTTGTCATTTACCCTTTCATTCTAATTTATCCTTTAGTGTCCGCAGTTTACATGTCGATGCCTTATCTGCTGATAAGGAATCAAATGCCCATCAAGTTGCCCATCAATACCACAATTTTCTCACCATCTCCATTTGCCTCACCCTCGACAGTTTGATGTTGGCGATATATCTCATAATTGCTCAGTACTTGGGATATTTATTGTTGTCCTTCATCGACACGATCGTTCAAAGTCTTGACCTCCCAGCACAAAGTTTATTGCGGTTTTGATCGACCATGTAACCCCATCTCACAAAATACAACAAAAGTATTTCATTTAAATATCTTGAAGAGTCTTTGTGGAGATGACTTTGAAGAATTTCAAAAGGTAGCTCGGATTCACCATCTTCAACTGGTCCTCTTCAATCTAAGTTGGTCTACAATCATTTTTCTGGCCAAAATCGTGGGTCTCAGCTTTGGAATTTTTGGTGGATTTGGAGCAATTCGATTGTCATTATCTGATCCTCACTTCGCTTTCATCTCTTGCTCTTTATGTATAATTGCAATCATTTTCTACATCACCGCCTTCAACACAGCTTTTATCATCTCAGACCAAATTCAAGATGTCAAGAACAAAGTTTTGGTCGAGTCACAAAATTTACAATTGAGACAGAATCGAGAATTTCACAGGGAGTTCTGCTCGTCCATTCCAAATTTGGGAATCGAATGTGGACAATTTCCGACCATGGAGAGGGCCTCAACGCAAATTTGTGTGGATTTCATCTTGAAAAAAATTGTTGACCTACTTCTTACATTTTGAACACAATTCCAAAGATTTTTTCTGATGTATTCGAAATTCCGTAGGGGTGTTGAATGATTTTGGGGAATAATTGGAAGTCAATTTTCCAATTAAATTACCGTTTTGAGATATTTGAAACCTTTTTTATTTTTTCATCTAGAATGTTCATATTTAGCAATTACATTGAAGTGCATGTGGGACAGTTTTTGACCAAGTATCAAGTTGCCCTCATGTGACCACTGACCCCCACCGGACCAGCAACTTAAATTAGGTATTCTACATGTTTGAATTGACGTTGAATTCAATTGAAAGATTTATTCAGTGTACATATAGAGGCTAAAAGCCCATCACACAAGAAGTAATTGCAAAATATATTATGTTGGTCAAGCAAAACATGAACAAATTTAGACAAATAATGTAACCATAAAGTTAATTCGGCATTACAGACATTTCTCTATGAAAGTGGATAAATCTTGTAGTGAATTTACAGACACATCAGATAACAATGGCCAAAAACTCTCTTCATTACAATTTATGTGGTTTAATAGATATGTAGATCGGATAACCTCTGTGTTTGCACATTCAAATATGAGATGGTATAAAATGTTCTTGGTGTTGATAATACATTGACATGGTGTAAAAGATAGTTTGTCTCCTCGAAAATAAATATTATCTTGACAATTACTAGTTAGCCTAATCTAAGCCATTACGCCAATTTTATCAATTGGGATATTGTACATCAAATATGGTTCGATAATAGAATGTGGAATGGAATTTTGAAGAGCATCCTCGTGAATATTTTGGAGGATTCTCATTCAATTCATTCCACCCTGGGCAAAGATACCCCTGAAATCGTCACAAAGTGATGGTTTTGTATTTTTGATTTTTCCATCTAATTAATTTCTTGGACGATTTGTTATCCGATAAGGGCCTTTTTAAATACCTCATAATGGTAATTTAATTAGAAAAACTACTCGGAAATTGGTCTATGAAGTGATGTGTTGGATTTGTATTCCAATATAAAGGGGAATCAAGTGAGATGGGTCGGTGAGAAGAAAATATCAAAAATGGAGGATGCTGTCGGGTTTGTTTGTCGTTAACTTTTTTGGTGCCCCGAATTTAGATGTAGTGTTTTTAGGGAGAATAACATATCCAAAAACCAGAATTCTCTGCAACGACTATTTTGATCAATCATTTATCTCTCCGATACGAAAACCTAATTATGAGGTAAATTCATTACATGCATTTTGAAATTTAGACAAAACTAAAAAAGACACCACTCGTCTTTTTATGTAGAGCAACAACATATCCAAATCAGGTTCTAAAAGTCGTAGGCAGTTCTATGCAAGAAGCTTCTAAATTTGCCTTAAAATCACTTATTTTTTTTATGTTAGCAGTTTTCGTGTATTTATAAAACCAAAATACGCCATTTTTAAAAATGACACCACTTTTAATTCAACGTGGAATATTGTTGGGAACAACATATCTGAATATCAAGAAAAAATAATGGAGCCTATTCAAGGCCATTCTAAAGTGGGACCCAAAGCCTCTTGAAACCCCATGGGGTCCAAATTTATAACTTAAATGTCGGTAGCCAATTTTAAATGTGGATTTCAAAAAATTGACCTGATTGATATTAATGAGACTTTCAGAGAACAAGTACCATGTCCATAATTGAAATATTCACAAGAAAATCCTTGAAATTCTACAGTGGAAATGAGTTATCCTGTGAATAGTTGAATAGGAACCTGGGAAATGGAATCCAGCAAAATTTGTCAAACAAAAGCATCTGACTTGGTTTTACTTTTTGTCCATCTGCACCCTCTACAGACAGGAGTGAAAACAAATTGTGTACATTTTTCCAATCATAAGGAGTTCTTTTAAGCCTGACTTGTGACCTTCATGATCGGCTACATTTCGTGCCAACAATCCTTACTTTATGCTTTATATAAGTTAGGGCCTACTTGGTACTAATCAGTTGATTGGAATCGTGTTCCACGAAATGACCACCCGATATGAATATTGCTCTGCACAATCAGCTAAAGTAAAAAGTTTGAGTTCAACTCCTTGCTCGTTCACAACTTGACTGTGTGTTCTGAAAATACTCTTGTCTTTTCGGTTGGCGTTCGTCTTCATCGATCCGATTAGTTGACGTAGAGGGACAGCAGCAAAGTGGATACTGGAACCCTATTGAAGTATTTTCTAAGCCAAAAAAAAACTGATTTGACAAGACGATTCAATTGGAAATTCATATTCGAAATTTTTTTCCAGTTGTTGAAGATTTTATTGTGTAAATTTTTCTGAGAAGAATTAAAAGTATCTCCCAGAAAAACAATCACAAAATGGTGGACAGAGTTTTAATTTTTCTGGTGTTTTCACTATCGATAATCACAACTGAAGTAGATGCAAATTTAAATAGTGCGATCAAATTATCAGACCAGCGAGCCGTCATCAAATTGAATAAAGTTTTGGGTGACGACCGTCTCTGTTTCCTGTTGGTGCTCTTTGAACCACAAGTGGATATTGGGGATGTTGGAAATGGTCGCCCATTCAAAACAACTCACTCCCTCCTTCTTTATACTGGAGTGCTTGGTCATCTCATGATGATCACTACACGCTTGATCGATTCTGGAGCGGATAATTTTAAAATACCTATTTCGAATATGAGAAACGTAAAATGCCACATCATCATTTACCAAACACCTACAATAGTATTGAAAGGATATGGTGAGTATAATCTCAAATCACACTGGAACACCATTACGAAGTTTTATCAAACGCAACATGTGAAATCCTACGAATTGATTTTACTACTAGTCGAGGATGTTAAAAAGTTCTTACAAAAAGAATGCTTTCCGGATAACCCAACAATCCCAAAGATTTTGATGGATTTGTTCGACACAAGAGTCCCCAATCCCAATGGAAATGGTAGCATTACTGGTGTCTGTTTTTTAAACTGGTTCCGTAAAACAATTTCCATCATTAAGAAAACATTTGAATGTTCCCAGAAAACCATTCTGCAAAGTGACGTTTCTGATAAAAGGCCACAGAATGGGGGCTGCGTAAAGGAAATTCTAGAATGTCACAACAACATCACAGAGGGTGGTCGCATCATGGTTTGGCAATTTATGACAGATAGATCAATAGATCGAAGTAGCTACCACACTGCAGTTGCTCGACTACAGGAGGGTTTCGTGTTGGGTTCGGAATCACCCGCAAGTAGACGACACCCTGTATCATTGATGTTTGCAAGTCTCACTTTTATTTATTCTGCTTTAAACTGCACAACACTCTTTGGTGCAATTAACACACAGGAATTGATATTTTGGCTGCCCATCAAAAAAGAAATCTACAACTTTGATTATGAGGGATTGATAGAGACAATTGTAGTTGGATCAGTGGAAAACTTTAAGTTCATCACAGCAGACAGCGTTCAGACACTACGAGAGTCATTTGGTGTTTATTTGCAGCCATTTGAAATCTTAGTTTGGATCATCATCACAACACAAATAGCAGCTACCTCATTTTTTCTTGCCATTTTTTCCATCTTGTACAGTGATAGAGTTGGCGGGAAATTGAGATGGAGGTTCAAATTGCTGTTTAAAATTGTTGGGAAAATGTCATTTTCTAGTGTGAATTTAATTTGGAGGATTTTGATAGAGCAGCCAAATTATGATGAATTCATTCGAAATTCAGTTAAAAGGCTTCAAAAGACGCATGAGGGCAAACGTTGGATTAATGTTTATGGATTTGTTTTGGGGATGTGGCTACTCGGAGGATTCATCTTTACAAATTGGTACAAATCCATCATGCAGGCCAATTACTTGTCCCCCTTCCCATTTCGGACAAACTGGACCAATATTAAACAGTTGTATTTTCCTACAAGTAACTTTGTTGTCTACTCCATTCAGTCCACTTGTCCCGCATTTGCGCTTACACATTCTACGAAATTCACACAGTTTGACGATATGAGCTTAAGTGAACTCATGACTTCAATTAAATTGGATTATTTCATTGAATCTAAATTATATGATTCAGCAATCCGTACGCAAATGATGTGTTTTTCTGACAGCCGGAAAAGATTTGGGGGTGTCCATGAAGGGGGAAATACGCCTTTTCACAAGTCAGTCTACGCACATAGTCCAGATTGTCAGAAATTTGTTGATTGGTGGCGAGCACTCGACAAGTTAACATGGATTTGTGAGGAACAGTTGAACGATCCCAATAGAAACCTCATTGAGAATTTGTTGCACAGGTCTAAGACGCTTTTAATTGTGGAGGTGAAGCTTTTCCAAACAACTTGGAACACATTCAAGATGGCGATGGCCCGAAACTCAAATTTGAGATTTGCTCATAATGGGAATGTCAAAGAGGATTATTTAGAGACACACCAGTCGTTTGGTTATACTGCCGTTTTCACCTCATCGTTGGAGCTGATGTATTCTAAACCCACCGGAAATTTAGTTCCCACTAGAATCAAGTCATTAATTAGATCTGGAATTTATAATTATTGGAATAGATGGGATGAGATTCGGATGAACACTCGAAATGAGGGGGTAACATTCAAGAATTCAACTTTATTGGGTTCAAGTGAAAATGTAAGGCCACTTGGACTTGTGTCCTCAGATATTCATTTGATCTTTGACTTGGCTGCTCTGGCTAATTGCATGGCTGCAATTCTTCTGTTCATGGAATGCATCTTGAAGATCAAGTGGAAATTGCTTGGTCTAAGGGCATGGTGGAAGATGAAAAATGTGTGGAACCTTATCAAGTGGCGTCACATTTTGCTTTCATCGCTACGTGAGTGGAATACTTGCTAGGTTGAAAGATTCTTTGTCAAACCTCTGTCGACGATTGAGGTTTTAAAATTTATCAACTTCTTTATTCTTGTCTATCTTCTCCGACCTGAAGTTTTCTATTCCTGTAAAACCAATTTTTTGCCGCCGAACAAGATAAAAAAATTGCGAGAGATTTCTGTCCACGATTAGCCGTATTCCAATACGAAATTCAAGTTATTAGACAACTTCTGGCGTCCAGCATCTCAATATTAATGCATTATCCTACTTATGGCTGCATAATTTTCTGTAAAAAAATTTTCTCCGACAAATCACCGTCATTCAATTTTGAATTTAATCTAGTATCTGCCTGTATTTCGTAATGATAAATTTTGGGAAATATATTTATACAGCATCAAATAAATACACTAGCTCGGCAAAGCGCTCCGCAACAAAATAATAGCTCATAATGATAATGACAAAACAATACTCAACCGCGCAAATTAATACACACATGACACAGGGCAAATATTTTCTAAAAAATAGTTTGTCAGTCTAAATTGTATATCGTCCGGTTGCGTATTATTTTGTGATTATGTGCGATTATTTTGCTGTTGACAAAAGTACAAGTACAGGACGTACATTTTGATGGCAAAAATTCATTCATGATCACTGTTTCTCTACTAAATTTGGTTTGGCGAAATGGCAGGTTTTCTATTGACAATTGATGATCCTTCGAGGCGCTTAACGAATTTCAATAAACTAACAGCATATTTGATGCGTCTGCTTAAATTATAATTTTAATCATAGTTTCATCTCATGAAAATGAATAGATTGAGTTGACACAAAGTACTGTAATTTGTCTATGATGGCTGACACATGCAAATAGAGTAAAACTTTGGTGTATCCAAGTTGCTTATCGAGTACTGTTGACAGCCAGTAAATGTTTTAATACCTCTAGCTATATATTTTTGAAATTTCGTCATAAGGATTGCATTCTCGTTGTTCACTCCGTCGATTATTGTACAAGATTCCATTAACACTTGCTGTGGTTTTTCACTCCCAGGCAGTTTAATCAATTAATAAAGTTAACATGGAATTTCTGTATGTACATTGAAAATTGGTGGGCGGGTATTTCGTAGTGCCTCTAATCGTATGGAGGATTTAAACTGAGGATAATGGAAATAAAGCTGAGGCTAATACAAATTAGGCTGAATAATAAAAGTGGTATAAACAATTGTAAAATTCATTTAATCGGAATTAAACTTAAAGAATCATAAATTTTATTTTATTTTGTACATCTTCATTTATTGAACTTTCTCACAATCTACACAATTTGTCAGTTATCCATTTTGGACAAGTCTAAGATTATTTGAAGAAAAGAGGTGGAAAATTTGAAATTGAAACCTTCTGATCACACCAAACTACTGACAGGATACAAGAGTTTCATTTTGAATTCTTGACCGAAATTATTTTTGTAAAGGTTTGAAATTCATTTCAATCAAAGACAATTTTAAGGGAAGGTAACTAAATACTAGAATATTTAAAAAAAATTGAATTTCCAGACAGACACTGAATTTTTGCCTCTGAGGAGGATCACTGGAAGCAGCATCGGTATCTGGAGCTGTGTCGTCGCCCACAGGCACTTGAATCCAAAGTTTTGATTCCTCCATGTTCACATTTGGTGACTTCACCTGGACTACTACATTCCGTCCAATAGCAATCCTCTGTTAAAAGTTAAAAGTTACATTAATTGTCACAAATTAATTTTCTAATTGAAAAAAATATTTTTTAATTTACTAAAATATTTGGTAATTTGGTAATTAATAATTACGTTTGGTTGGTTTATTGCTCTGAGATGAAATGGAGGCGACAACTACGGCCACGATGACCATAGACAGGAGTAGCTTCATTTTAATTTGTAATTACAATTTATTTATCAACCCAATTTAAATTTAAGATTAATGAGGAGAGTCACTGGAAGCTAATTGGAATGTGAGTTAACTTTCTAGTAAAATATTTGTTTTATATAAAAGAATTTCGAAAGGTCTTTCGACTCAACCTGATCAAACGGAATTGA